>CAXITT010000015.1:2634146-2699363 GCA_964033795.1 Lymnaea stagnalis | reverse complement strand
GCAAGCTACACCTGCCAGTGGTGTCCAGTACTCAGCCCCCAAGACGGCAAGCTACACCTGCCAGTGGTGTCCAGTACTCAGCCCCCAAGACGGCAAGCTACACCTGCCAGTGGTGTCCAGTACTCAGTCCCCAAGACGGCAAGCTACACCTGCCAGTGGTGTCCAGTACTCAGTCCCCAAGACGGCAAGCTACACCTGCCAGTGGTGTCCAGTACTTACCTTCGTACTTCACATTGCCCTCCAAGTCGATGGTGATATCTGTAAGTTTAATGATCTCATCAACCTGCTCATCACTTAATCTTTCTCCTGCGGTAAGAAAAGGGATTGTGTATATACTTTTATTTTAATGCAGAATTCCTCCCTTAAAACATTAAGTCAAAGCGACGAACAACATGTGCAGGAAAATTACTTCCACTCAAACGTACTCCCCCTTTACCAATGGCTAAAATGCTCTTTATCCTTTACCCATGGCTAAAAGGTACTTTCCCTTTACCCATGGCTAAAATGTACTTTCCCTTTACCCATGGCTAAAATGTAATTTCCCTTTACCCATGGCTAAAATGTACTTTCCCTTTACCCATGGCTAAAATATACTTTCCCTTTACCCATGGCTAAAATGTACTTTCCCTTTACCCATGGCTAAAATATACTTTCCCTTTACCCATGGCTAAAATATATTTTCCCTTTACCCATGGCTAAAATGTACTTTCCCTTTACCCATGGCTAAAATATACTTTCCCTTTACCCATGGCTAAAATGTACTTTCCCTTTAAAACGGCTACAATCTACTCGGCACTTATCAACGGCTCAAGTGCACTTTCCCTTTACCAATTGCTAAAATATACTCAACACTTACCCATGGCTGTGAGAAGATGCCTCATTTCAGCAGCACTTATAAAACCTTGACCTTCCCTGTCGAAAGACTTGAAGGCCTCTTCAAAGTCCCTAAAGGTGCCCCATTCTTTGACGTTCTTTGTCTGTTTGTAGATGGCGAGGAATTCTTCGTAGGAGTATTGTTTTTCACCTGGCGACACATCAAAGCTTTAGCATCGCGTGTATTTTTACAATGGCTTACAAGTAAGATGTGTTATATTTTACCCCCCCCCCCCCCCCCAAAAAAAAATATGTATAAATATCTCGGTATCTCAGAAATAAAACTAAGAAACAGAAAAAAAATCATTAGTCTGAAAAATATGAATTTTCAAACTATCAGGAAAAGTAAAATTCTAACCTAACTTTAAAACAGAATATGCGTCCGTAAATGAATTTTCAGTTTAAAATCCTACATTCAAAAAGATCCTAAAAAATAAATTAATTGGTGATTTTCTGGTAATTTGCTGCCTATTAACTGACGGTAAAATGTCGACGTAGCATCGTTAAGTCCATTTGAGCTTTGTGCGGCGGTACAGTATTTATGAATAAATTTTTGTCAGTTATATAATTGCAAAATTTATATATTTTTTTAAAAAATATCCATTGCTTTTTTTTTTGTCTGAAGACATGCACTTTGTAACAAAACACCGTACCTGGTTTGTCGGTGCCACCCCAGGCCTTGATGAGTGAAAGGGTTGGGTTCAATTCCACACATCTCAACAGGTCACCCACTTTGACAGCGTCAATCAAACCGTCCCTGCCGTCCCAGAAGTCGAACAGGTCGAAAACTTCACGGACATCTGAGACATAAATAACAAGTATAAACTTAATGGGGTAGGATTAGGACGAAATGTGGTCAAATTATCCGAAATTATCCGACGTTATCCAACGTCATCCGACGTTATCGGACGTCATCCGACATTATTCGACGTTACACAAAGAGTAAATGTCAACTTAATAATAAGAGGATATACCTTGTGAATTTCGTTACATGTACTCGCTTTTTGTCATCACAACGTGTCAAAAGATGTGTATGCTTTGAAAATATAGGCAAGGCAATTATATTTCATCATATGATCTGAAGATGTATCATCAACCACATGATCCTCACCAACCTCAGAACCCACATCATCCTCACAAACATCACCAGCCACCTCAACCTCAACACCCTCATCACCTTCACCACCCTCATCAACCTCACCACCCTCATCAACCTCACCACCAACATCAACATCACCTCCCACTTCAACCTCAACACCCCTGATCATTCTCAACACCCGCTCCATCCTTACCCACATCAAGCCCCATCATGGTCATTACCATCCTTTCCACCCACATCATCCTTACCACCCGCATCATCCTTATCAACATCATCCCATCATCATCCTTACCAACTACACCACACACATCAACCTCACCACCCACATCAACACCACCACGCACATCAATCTCACCACCCACATCTTCCCCCACACCCCATCACACTCACCACCATCACCCCATCATCATCCCTACAAACCTTGCCATCACAAACTTTCTCCAAACTCAGAAGTTCTCCCATGGAGAGATGATTGTATTTACCGGCATCTTTGTTTACACAAAGTTAAACAAACAACCTTGCCAACAACCCGTGCATGATTATTCGTGTCGAAGTAAATACGGGTTGGTTGGTTGGCAACATATGTTCAACATAACAGGTGTAAAACAATACTACGTAATTGACACTTGACAGTGAGTTGGGTATGGTGCCAAGTGCCAAGTACATAATTATATGGCAGAAGACGTGTAAATGCTCGAGGGAGGACTGCAGGGTTAAGCTGGCCAAGCAAATGTAAATAGTAAATATAGAGTATATCTCAATAGAAGTCATATCTCGATATCGTTGACCAAGAAGAAAATAAAATAAAAGTAAATGAATGTAGGGAGGTATAGATAAGACGAATTGATGAGAAATAGAGCTAAATAAAGAAGGCTTTTTACGCTACAAGTATTTTGGCACTGAATTACTAACGCAGTTGGGAGGGGGTAGGAAGTCAGCAGGCGAACAACGTCGTTAAAGGGGGTAATGGGAGCTAACCAAATTATGATGAGTAACGTAAAGGGGAGATCACAAAGAAGTACCGTTCCACGAGCCCAGAGTGTGAACTTTGAAAGTAAGAAACGTCAGTGGTCTACTGTGTTGGTCTGTGACGTGTGAGGCAGGATCCCAGCCATTAACCCCATGTTAACCTTAAGATCTACTCCATCTCTTGTGTAGAGGAAATCTAACTCCGTCTTTATACATCAATGTATTCAGACATGCTCAGTACACAAGAGGTAAACCTGACTGAAGGTTAGAGAAGGTCAATAAAGTAGGAAAACAATGAAGTTTTTTTTTTTTTTTTTTTTTTTTTTTAAACAGCGATAAAAATTTTGTTTTTGTTACCAGGTAATTTAAATGTTTAAAAACTTTTTTTTTTCTCCCCCCACCCCTTTTTTTTTTTTTTTTTTAAAGTTTGTTTTTTTTTTATAAAGTAGGAAAACAATGAAGTTTTTTTTTTTTTTTTTTTGTAAACAGCGATAACAATTTAGTTTCTGTTACCAGGTAATGTAAATGTGTAAATACTTTTTTGTCTCTCCCCCCACCTCTTATTTATATTTTTTTTTAAAGTTTGTATTTCTTTCTTTCTCTCATTCCTTCCTTTCTTTTTCTCCTTTAGCTAAGAAAGAAATACATCGCCTATCCCCAGAAAGCGCCACCTACGCCAATCTCCCTCAAGAATCCAAACCTTCGTAGTTCTTCGTCTTTTAAAAACCACACACTTTTTTTTTTTTTTTACCATTGAGTTGCCTTAGGAACAAGAATTCTTTTTAAAGCTGTTTTCTTTAGGCCTAGTTTAACTGTTTACCTGAGCAGAATGTGGGCAGGAGAAAGGGGTAGGTTGGAGGGGGGTGGGGGTGGAGGCAGAGAACAGACCCTTCCAGAAAACTTTGAGCTCCAGGTAGCCAGCAAAGATGGAGGCTATTTTTAGCAATTTAGATTTAACTTTTTCCCTAGTGTGTTCTGTGTAGCTGTGTTTCGTTGAACGACTTGTAGGACTATGCGCTTTAACTTAAGACAACTCCTCTTCCCGAAGTTATTACGTCGCTGCAGACGTTAAGCCGTACACTTAAATAGTTTTACACAACTAAAAGTTGGTGCGGTGTTAAATCATACACCATTAAACACGTAGAAATAAACTTAAACATTTTTTTTTCCCCCCCAGATATATAATATTATTTTCAAATAGGTTTACTAAGAAATTTTGAACACTATAAATACAGCAAAAGTTTATTTGTGATCACTAAGACTGAATTTATACATTTGTGTAACTTGAAGTTATATATTTAATTACAATTGTGTTTCTTGTTGCATCCATGATGCATAATAAATTATTATTATTTATTATTTTTTTAGTGTGTGGGTTGTTCTTGTGTACATCCGAAAGTCAAAATAGCTTGAGGCGGTCATGCCGACCTTATAACACTCACGCTACCATTGAACTGATCCACTAAAGGTCATCACCTTAAACAAATGTGGCCCGTTTCTTATATTCGGCACGTTATCTCTGCCTAAACGAAGGTCATGACATACAGCTTTGATCAGCGATAGAAATATTGGAGGTCATGCAATCTAACTTCCTGTTTTGTTTAACTTTAAAGGGCATGCATGTCTATTTTTAGACCCCCCCCCCCCCCCCCCCGGCTCCAGATCGCCGTCATGTTTTAGAGCCACTGGAAGTCTATTGTAAATGATATACCTATTGATAATGCATGCATGAGAAGGATGATAATGTGCGTGCATATCTGGAGCTTTGGATGTGATCGCAATAGGACCTGGGCAGATGGATGTAAGGATGTATGGATGGATTGGTGGATGAATGGATTGGTGGATGGATGAGTGGGTGGATGGGTAGATGAGTCTGTGGATAGATGGATGAATGGATGGAAGAATGGAAGGATTGGTGGGTGGATGGATGGGTAGATGAGTTGGTGGATAGATGGATGAATGGATGGAAGAATGGAAGGATTGGTGGGTGGATGGATGGGTAGATGAGTTGGTGGATAGATGGATGAATGGATGGAAGAATGGAAGGATTGGTGGGTGGATGGATGGGTGGATAGATGGATGGATGGGTGGATGAATGGGTGGCAGATCTTTAAAATGGATTGCGGATTTGATAGCTATGCATTAGGAATGTTTATAAACTGATTCCGTATCTAGAGCTTTGGATAATGGATGGGATCGTACTAGGAGCTAGAACACTAGAAGGATGGATGGATGGGTGGAAGATCTGATTTCTATGGATTGCTGTTTTGATAAATAGGCGTTGGGTGTATGGATGCATGGATGAATGGGTAAACGGTTGGAGGGTAGGTCCGTTGAACAAAATTAAAGAAAATTTTGGATGATATCATCAATATGGATAAGGACGGATGGCGTGAAAAAAAAGGGGGGGGTTGGGGGGAAATGTCCGATGCCTTACGTTGGTGGGGGGTTGGGGTTGGGGGAAATGTCCGGTGCCTTACGTTGTTTGCCCAGATGGCGGCGGGTGGCACGCCTGGTCTGGAGATATCGAGTCCAGTTTTGGACTATGTCAGTGCTATGGAGGTGAGGCTAAATGTCAGGCACGCTTTATCATTGGCCATTCTTAGCTCTCTGATAGACATGTTTTGGTTGGTGAGTGTCTCTGCTGTTTACTTTTGTCTTTGTTGTTGTTCATTATTTTTAATAATTTTTTTGTTCACTTGTATTTATTTATTTATTTATGTATTACTTGTATCCATCTATTTCAAACGCTGTGTGTAAAAGTGTATCATTCAAATTACTTTGTCTTAATGCGTTTCGGTCACGTTGACCTGATGCGATGAGAAAATAAAAATACTCAATAAAATTCCTGCCCCATTTGAAAAAAAAAATAAAAAATATTGTCTCTTGATTAAATGGATCTTTTCTTTCGTTGTATTTTTATATTTTTCCCCAATGGGCCTCGAATATAATGGCAGCACGTCTTAAGAAACGGTGTCGTTCAATCTTGTGGCACAATATGAAGACCAGAAGAGGAATTCCCAACTCTTCCTGAAGCTTCCAGAATGACGGAATATTGTGCCAAGAAATGTATAGAACAACAATCTCAGACACTTTGGCCTCGAGGTTATGCTGAGTAGGTTTTTTTGCATTGTTTCCATTTCTTAAGTTGATTTGGGAGTTGTCTCCCATGAGCACAACATCATCTTCCTGTCAGAGGACAGGTCATCATGACTTTAGCTTATACCGTATTCATGAATCATCAGTCCAGTATCAACCTTTAAATATTTTTTTTATTTTTTTATGGTTTAATAAAAAATAACTCTTAAACGTATATCAGTCATTCTCTTATTTTGTTGCTACAAGAAACGCTAAAAGTCAATAAGTCCTTGTTTTACTTAGAGAGTCCCAAATATGCCGGATCATCTAACGGCCATGGTAGACACGCTCTTCAGGGCTGCCCCCCCCCCCGGGGAGCATAGAAATTTGGACCAGGGCTCGGGAGCATTGTTTAAATATCATCATTCACCTTTCACAGCTAAACGTTTGGGCACTTTGCAAATAGCCTTAATGCAGTTCTGTTCATGCCATACATGTTGTTGTTGTTCGTCCGTCGAAGTCGACAAGGACCATCGAATCATCCGGTTAGGGGCGGGCGGGGGGGGGGGTTGGGATTACGGTGAGCTCTTAGGTGGCTTGTTAGACCGATCCTTGCACGGAATAATCTATGACACCGTGGGCATGGAATAGTTGCTTCAGACGATGACCTAATGTTGCTCTTTCGGACAAGCCTGCGTGTCTCAGCTGTGGTTATTCTCTTAGCTTCATGGGATTTAGCCCCCTTCTTGACAGCAGCTCTCCATCTGGCTCTGTCCTGGGCTGTCTGCACCCATTGAGTAGTGTTTATGCTGAAGGCCTTTAGTGCCACTTTCAGTGAGTCTTTGTAACGCTTTCTTTGGCCTCCTTGGGAGCGCTTGCCTATCGTGAGTTCTCCAAAGAATATTTGTTTCGGGAGCCGGTGGTCTGCCATACGGGCTACGTGTCCCATCCAACGGAGCTGAGACTGCATCAGAGTGGTGAAGATACTAGGTAGGTTCGCTCTAGCGAGGACCTCTGTGTCGGGGACTTTGTCTTGCCACCTGATGTCGAGGAGTTTCCTGAGGCAGGTAGTGTGAAAATGATTCAGTTTCTTGGCGTGACGCTGGTAGACAGTCCACGTTTCACATCCATAAAGCAGTGTCGGGAGGACTGCTGCGCTATAGACCTTGAGCTTTGTTTCTCGACTGATACCTCTCCTGTCCCAAACAGATGCCATACAAAACGTATGCCCGAGTAGACAGTTCCAACAGTGTTTGAAGTCTTTTATTTTTCTTGATATTTACAAAGGAAATAGATCTTATTCAAATAACATTGTTGCCAGAAATGAAAACAATTTAGGGTAAAGTAAGACTGTGAGGATATTTTGTTCCATTTTTCCAGCGTCTATGGAGAGCTTGTTTCCTACACAGAAAAAAAAATAATAAAGGGGGAGGGGGGCTTAAGAGCATTCGGATATTCCGTTGGGGATTTGTACCCAGGCCACCAGTTTATTGGTCAAGTGGTCTTGTAACTGCGCGCCCAGTAGCAAAACATATTCCTTTTTTTTTTTAATTGGACGCTTGACCACCACACAAACAAGATTTTCCTGTTTTTATTTTCCCCATGCTCATTACCCCACAATTTTATTTCATAGAAAAACTAACGAAATATTCATACATTTATTTTTTCTACGGAACTGAGACGGAGACGAGCGCTTGAGGCGGAGACACCTTCTAACATGAAATGATAACATCACAATGTATGTTCAGGAATTGCAATGCGGCTGATGGTGGTGTCAACTCTTACACTGATGTTACGGGAGTCGTTGAGACAAAGGAGAACACAGGTGAGAAGAGGAGGATTGCATGCCATCAAACTGTTAATATCAACATTCCACAAAAATGTGTGCTCTGTATGAAGATCAAAGGTCTTCATGGGGAGGTAACTATGTCTTTCAATCTCAAGCTATGAGGTTAAATGGACGAATCATGGGCAGAGAATATGGCGCATAGTTTGTGTAATTTGTAATAAGGAAGAGAACACGTCATCGTTGTGGGGGGGGGGGAAGTAAGGTAAGTTAATACTGCATGTGTATACTGTCTTATAATAGGATATTTTGTTCGAATAAAATGTGTCATCTGCTCTGAGGTGTTTAAATCCCCTGACCTCCCAGCCAGTTACGCAACTACGTGTAAAACAAAAAATATTTAATAACATAGAAATAGAGCAACTGAAGTTCATCTTTGAGTGTGGCCATATTATGATTAAATGGCAATGTAAGCTGAAATTAATATATGTCAAGACATGTCAAAACTGAAATTTATACACGTCGAGACATGTCAATGTAAACTGAAGTTTATACACGTCGAGACATGTCAATGTAAACTGAAGTTTATACACGTCGAGACATGTCAATGTAAACTGAAGTTTATACACGTCGAGACATGTCAATGTAAACTGAAGTTTATACACGTCGAGACATGTCAATGTAAACTGAAGTTTATACACGTCGAGACATGTCCACATTTCAAACATGCCCAGGGTGGCACTTTTTTCTTGATATAGTGGGGCGTCATTTTTATTAAACTGCAGAGTGCGTTTTTTTTAGAGAGGGGGGGCGTCAAAAATCTTGACCCATCACGGTTTGGGGTAGGGGGGCACTTACCCTAGCTACGCCACTGAGAGAGACGACCTTACATTCGAAAGGGATATCAGGGGAGAGCATTTATCCTATATCATCTTAGCCAGCGTTTCCTATACGACCCACCCCTTCCCCTAGCTTCCCCCCCCTCGGCGCACTAAGCCTAGCAACGGTCCCAATCATGGAACTGAACGCTTACGGTAACTGGGGGCAGATCGCCATCTCTCGTCTTCATNGGGGGGGGGGGGGCGAGGAAAGCGAGAGATGATATGAAGTTATAATTTTTAAAATGTCGGCTCATAATCTTTCAACGTTCGGCTGGTATCTCATTCCACAACACACGGATCGACGACACACCAGGTAACCCAGAAAAATGTCAGATGGCTATGCAAGTGGAGGCGACTTCTAGCTACAAACTATTCTTCCAGCCCGGTGTATTATCTCCCGTGGCGTGTTTTACCCTTTCTTGATTTCCCAAGTTTATTTACCCATCACATTCTAAATCTCTTCGTAATGTCTTTCGTCTCCCATCATCTCCTAACATCAACTGCATGTTTATACATTCTATCTTAACTTCAGTTGTTCTTTTTTGTTTTTATCCTATCTTTCACAATTTCTTTTTTTTTCCCCACCTGGTAGCCTTTCTTTCATTATTCCTTTCTCTTTTCTTCCCCCACCCCCCCCCACAATCTATTTTACTTTAAAAACTAAGCTTTTAAATGTCTTAGTTCAGAATCAAATGGATGTTTGAGTAAAGTAGGCTTACCTATAAAGATATATAACCTTCATTGTCTAGATTTGTGTTGTACCACAGAGACGGGACGAGTATTACTGTCATAGACCAAGTAATCGTCACATTGGGGATGGCGTCAGTGGGTCGTCGAGCGCTAGCTCATAATACCCCCCCCCCCGGCACACCCCCACACGGGCCGACGCCGCTCTCCCCACCGACAGACCGTGCGAAAGCCCGTCGGGAACCTCCCGCCTGGTCTGGGGGGACGTTCGGTCGATTGAAAACGCTGCGTTTAAAGCGCTCGCGGTCCACTCTCCTTGGCTCTGAACGACTTTGCTTCCTCTCCGGGGGAAAGGTGTTGCGCTACCTCCCCCCCCCCCCATCATCCAAAGCGTTGTCCGGTCGGGACGAAAGCTGGGGCGAAAAGCTCGCCTAGGAGCGGCTTTCTCAGGGCCGCGTGGACCAAGTCATCTCGTAAAGCTATCCGGTAATTTTCCTGTGTTCATACCGTCAGCATTTTACAAGACATTTAAAATCTGATTGGGTCAGTTTATGAATGGGATGTCTAAAAGGTAAGGTAGGGTATGGAGTTAATGTTTTAATGATTGAGATTAGGGAGATTAAAAAAATATGAAATCTTTAAAAAAAAAAAATTAAAAAAAAATAGATTTTTAAAAGGAAGGAAATCTTTGAAGCCGGCTTTTCGAAATACCACATTTCCAGGGTGGTCGTTTGTTGTTGGGGGGGGGTTAAAAAAAAATGAAATCTTTAAAAAAAAAAATTAAAAAAAAATAGATTTTTAAAAGGAAGGAAATCTTTGAAGCCGGCTTTTCGAAATACCACATTTCCAGGGTGGTCGTTTGTTGTTGGGGGGGGGGGTTCTTTGAAAGGAAAATCACCTTTTTCACATCTCAGAGGTAAATCGAAGCATAAGGTTACACACTAGCCCATGCGTAATACCTTTCCCGTTCGTTAGAGATACACAGCACAACCTCGAGGAATTTTAAATCCTGCAAGTTTAAAAATAGTCCACCGGGGAGTGAGCAGCTATAACACACGGTTATCAGCCCCATCTACCTTATGATGAGCTGATTCAGCATTTTCCGTGACGGCTGGGAGGGGAGAGGTTGTGGGCGGGGGGGGGGGCTGATAAACCTCCAGGCAGCACGTTCTAGTAATCCACCTCCAAAACAGTTGGGGAGGGGGGATGGCTGGCGCGCGCACATACATACACACCTGCAGGCGTGCGCATTAATTACTTTGTATCCCACTCATGACCTCCTTATACTTTCGTACGCCTTCGTGTTGATATCTGACTTGAAGTCAATCTTAACATCGACTAGTGATTAGGAGTACGTCTTACATGTTTAGGAGTACGTCTTACATGTTTAGGAGTACGTCTTACATGTTTAGGAGTACGTCTTACATGTTCAAAGTAACATTTTGAGCACGCAGCTTTTAGTGGAAGAATCCTAGTCATTACTCAATATTTGTGGAATGAATTTGTGCAGCATACCCTTTTCTCTGATACGAAAGAATTCTTAATCTGCTTAATTTTGAATCGGTGATAATCGTGTTACCTCGGGGTTGTGATCAGATCAAATACCTCAGGGTGGTGATCAGATCAAATACCTCAGGGTGGTGATCAGATCAAATACCTCAGGGTTGTGATAAGATCAAATACCTCAGGGTCGTGATCAGATCAAATGCCTCAGGGTTGTGATCAGATCAAATACTTCAGGGTTGTGATCAGATCAAATACCTCAGGGTTATAATCAGATCAAATACCTCAGGGTTGTGATCAGATCAAATACCTCAGGGTCGTGATCAGATCAAAAACCTCAGGGTCGTGTTCAGATCAAATACCTCAGGGTCGTAATCAGATCAAATACCTCAGGGTCGTGATCAGATCAAATACCTCAGGGTCGTTATCAGATCAAATACATCAGGGTTGTGATCAGATCAAATACCTCAGGGTTGTGATCAGATCAAATACCTCAGGGTTGTGATCAGATCAAATACCTCAAGGTCGTGATCAGATCAAATACCTCACGGTTGTGATCAGATCAAATACCTCAGGGTTGTGATCAGATCAAATACCTCAGGGTTGTGATCAGATCAAATACCCCAGGGTTGTGATCAGATCAAATACCTCAGGGTTGTGATAAGATCAAATGCCTCAGGGTTGTGATCAGATCAAATACCTCAGGGTCGTAATCAGATCAAATTCCTCAGGGTCGTGATCAGATCAAATACCTCAGGGTCGTGATCAGATCAAATACCTCAGGGTTGTGATCAGATCAAATAACTCAGGGTTATGATCAGATCAAATACCCCAGGGTTGTGATCAGATCAAATACCTCAGGTTTGTGATAAGATCAAATGCCTCAGTGTTGTGATCAGATCAAATACCTCAGGGTCGTGATCAGATCAAATTCCTCAGGGTCGTGATCTGATCAAATACCTCAGGGTCGTGATCAGATCAAATACCTCAGGGTCGTGATCAGATCAAATACCTCAGGGTCGTGTTTAAATCAAAGTAGTAAGTTAGTAAATCCGGAGTGAGAACTGTAATTTTGAATCGACTCCGCAGTCGTAAAATTAAATCCCATAAAATGTGCACACACAAAAATCAAATCAACAACCGCTTCGACGCCATCTTCATATAAAAAACTGTTCAAAGTCGCCAATGTTCATTTATTGATTTATTTTTTATATTTTTTTCTTTATTTCAGTCTCGAACTGAAGTTCCTATTCGGATAGTCTTTCCAAATGTTTTAAGACTATTTTGACATTTTTGGTCAAGTTTTTCCAAGAACGTCTGTTTAAGACGATTCATCACCTCCAGCGTAGTGAGTCAAATCACTCAGAAGCCCACAGTACAGACTTATCACAGTGCTAAAGACGTAGCTCAGTCAGATGAGTTAGATCACGATGGTAATGGATAAGAATTTGATTCATCACAGCAAGAATATAAGGCAATGCCTCTGGGATAGCCATAATCCAGCTCAGTTGTTTGGCCGAAGAATGAAAAGACAAGACGTGACGGCATGCTTGGTGCTTGGCAGTTTGTGCTTGGCATTTGGTGCTTGGCAGTTGGTGCTTGGCAGTTTGTGCTTGGCATTTGGTCCTTGCCAGTTGGTGCTTGGCAGTTGGTCCTTGCCAGTTGGTGCATGGCAGTTGGTCCTTGCCAGTTGGTGCTTGGCATTTGGTCCTTGCCAGTTGGTGCTTGGCATTTGGTCCTTGCCAGTTGGTGCTTGGCAGTTGGTCCTTGCCAGTTGGTGCTTGGCAGTTGGTGCTTGGCAGTTGGTTATTGCCAGTTGGTGCTTCGCAGTTGGTCCTTGCCAGTTGGTGCTTGGCAGTTGGTCCTTGCCAGTTGGTGCTTGGCAGTTGGTCCTTGCCAGTTGGTGCTTGGCGGTTGGTCCTTGCCAGTTGGTGCTTGGCGGTTGGTCCTTGCCAGTTGGTGCATGGCAGTTGGTCCTGGCCAGGTGATGCTTGGCAGTTGGTGCTTGCTAGTTGGTGCTTGGCAGTTGGTCCTTGCCAGTTGGTGCTTGGCAGTTGGTGCTTGGCAGTTGGTTCTTGCCAGTTGGTGCTTGGCAGTTGGTCCTTGCCAGTTGGTGCTTGGCAGTTGGTCCTTGCCAGTTGGTGCTTGGCAGTTGGTCCTTGGCAGTTGGTGCTTGGCGGTTGGTCCTTGCCAGTTGGTGCTTGGCGGTTGGTGCTTGCCAGTTGGTGCTTGGCAGTTGGTCCTTGCCAGTTGGTGCTTGGCAGTTGGTGCTTGGCAGTTGGTTTTTGCCAGTTGGTGCTTGGCAGTTGGTCCTTGCCAGTTGGTGCTTGGCAGTTGGTCCTTGCCAGTTGGTGCTTGGCGGTTGGTCCTTGCCAGTTGGTGCTTGGCAGTTGGTCCTGGCCAGGTGATGCTTGGCGGTTGGTGCTTGCTAGTTGGTGCTTGGCAGTTGGTGCTTGCCAGTTGGTGCTTGGCAGTTGGTCCTTGCCAGTTGGTGCTTGGCGGTTGGTCCTTGCCAGTTGGTCGTGGGAGTTGGTCCTGGCCAGTTGGTGCTTGGCGGTTGGTCCTTGCCAGTTGGTGCATGGCAGTTGGTCCTTGCCAGTTGGTGCTTGGCATTTGGTCCTTGCCAGTTGGTGCTTGGAAGTTGGTCCTTGCCAGTTGGTGCTTGGCGGTTGGTCCTTGCCAGTTGGTGCATGGCAGTTGTTCCTGGCCAGGTGATGCTTGGCAGTTGGTGCTTGCTAGTTGGTGCTTGGCAGTTGGTCCTTGCCAGTTGGTGCTTGGCAGTTGGTGCTTGGCAGTTGGTTATTGCCAGTTGGTGCTTCGCAGTTGGTCCTTGCCAGTTGGTGCTTGGCAGTTGGTCCTTGCCAGTTGGTGCTTGGCAGTTGGTCCTTGCCAGTTGGTGCTTGGCAGTTGGTGCTTGGCAGTTGGTTATTGCCAGTTGGTGCTTCGCAGTTGGTCCTTGCCAGTTGGTGCTTGGCAGTTGGTCCTTGCCAGTTGGTGCTTGGCAGTTGGTCCTTGCCAGTTGGTGCTTGGCAGTTGGTCCTTGCCAGTTGGTGCTTGGCGGTTGGTCCTTGCCAGTTGGTGCATGGCAGTTGGTCCTGGCCAGGTGATGCTTGGCGGTTGGTGCTTGCTAGTTGGTGCTTGGCAGTTGGTCCTTGCCAGTTGGTGCTTGGAAGTTGGTGCTTGGCAGTTGGTTTTTGCCAGTTGGTGCTTCGCAGTTGGTCCTTACCAGTTGGTGCTTGGCAGTTGGTCCTTGCCAGTTGGTGCTTGGCAGTTGGTCCTTGCCAGTTCGTGCATGGCAGTTGGTCCTGGCCAGTTGGTGCTTGGCAGTTGGTGCTTGCTAGTTGATGCTTGGCAGTTGGTCCTTGCCAGTTGGTGCTTGGCAGTTGGTCCTTGCCATTTGGTGCTTGTTGGCCAAATGATTACTCACACCCTGTTACTGATGTTCGGTTTCCTCCAGGACGAATGGTTCGAAGGTTTGATGGAAGGTAACACAAGGCGCTGGCGATCATGGTTCGAAGGTGTGATGGCAGGTAACTCAAGACGCTGGCGATCATGTTTGTGATATAGTAATGTCGAGAACAGCAGTACATTTGAGCACACGAATGTATGATAAGTCATGTAGCTAGGACCCGAACGATTTCATGCGAGACCATCCGCCTTGCGTGCCCTCGTCAAAGGCGAAGTAGACAGGCGCTAGTTGGCATTGGGAGGCGACATAGGCTGTATTGTGTTAATATATTCTTTCTGGCTGTTTGGCATAATTTTCGGAAGGATAATTGTAATGGGACATCGGGGATAGTTGTTCAAAGAAAAGGTTTAACTTGATCCAAGTCTCTTATGGCGTCATCTAGAATTGACGGTAAACGATTGTTTAACTCCCTGAGCTCCTTTTTCATAATCAATTTCTAAAGGAGAGCTCATTGGCCTACGCAATATCTTACGGGTATCATTCAATTTTTTTAATAATGTTATTTCATGAGCGGTCGGGGAACAATGGGAAGCGGGGCATGGGTTCAGCACCCTCTGGTGCCAAAACATAATGCTGAGAACTTCTTCAATAACCTTGCAGATACGCCAGAATTCCCAATTATCTTCATCGTCCCCCATTGGCGTTAACCAAATGACGTAACATTGACAAGTGGGCATTCAATTTATTAAAAAATTGAATGCCGAAAAACAACCAGGAAACTGAATTAAACATATTTTGTATTAATATATATATATTATATATATATATATTAACTTTAAAAAGACTTTCTATCCAAGACTAGTTTAAATGCCCTAAAAATGTTGTTGTTTTTTTTAAATAATTTAAAATGTCTTAAAACGCATTATGCAAAGAAAGCATGTGCAGAAAATATTTTCAAAAATTAATACTAATGAGACTTGTAAGTTTTGTCTACTTTCAGTTCCTTTGGCTACATAGAGTGCTTATCTACACATCTGCATCGTCTTTCTTTGGCTACATAGAGTGCTCATCTACACATCTGCATCGTCTTCCTTTGGCTACATAGAGTGCTAATCTACACATCTGCATCGTCTTTCTTTTACGTAATGTATTTTTTATTGGGAAAACGTTTCCAGAGAACCAATGCTGCCTGCAAAATTGTTAATACATTTTAACACTCTCTACCCACCCCCAACCCCAAACCTCCACGGAAAGGGGCAACAGTGCAAACGGTATACCGCGTTTATTTAAAGTCATAGTGTGTTGCTTCACTTTATGTGTCGCTCTACTTTAAGTGTAGCTTGATCTGTTGTGTAACGTGACGTAATTTAACACAGAAACTCATGTTTATACAATAAGCATAGCGAAGACATGCAGCCGACATACAGCCGACATACAGCCGGCATACAGCCGGCATACAGCCGACATACAGCCGGCATACAGCAGACATACAGCCGGCATACAGCCCGCTCAAATTGTGAATAAAACTTTAAAAAAAAAAAACAACACACAAAGAAACCAACAGAGACTTACCATCAAGCTCCTCTCGTGTCAATTCTTGGGTAGACATTGTCTGCTGTGCTCTGAGATTGTCCGAATAGCGTGAGGAAGTTCTGTTCTATGTAGCGTCAAGAATAGCCTGGAACAGAATGGGACACTGAAACTCTCAGAAACCATTTTTAAAAAAAATGAATTAAGATACTTTTAAATTAAATTAAGACTAAAAGCTGAGTGTAGATCACAGGATGAGTCGAGCACAACAGGATTAGCACAATTCAATGCATACAAAATAAAGACATCGAGGCTTTTTTTCCCCAGGAATCGCTTGAGTCTCATTCCAAGACTGTTCCTTACTGCGGTTAGAAAAAAAAAAAAACTGGCCTCTTCGTTCTTATAAGATGACCAGAAAAGGATGCAATAAATTTTAGTTGGTTCCTAAATTCAAATTCCAAGACGATGAATTTCTTCTTTTTTATTTTAACAAAAACGTTTCAACATTTCTTTCAAGTATTCTCTAAGAGTATGTATCTTTGTTGATATCATTTGGCATTTAAACTCAAGTGCATTAATTTGAAATGCGCCCCTCGTAAGAAAGAATGAAAAATAGTATGAAAAAGTATTAAGAAATCTTGATCATAAAAAGGCTTACATCTGCTTATTCTTGAATAGTTCCTTTAAAGAGGAAAATCTGGGAGAATTTCGGTAGATTTTAAACGAATTACTTTACAATGGAAATTTGTGTACGTTTGTGAATGTGACCTATGACCTCGTTAATTCTGAAACATCGAACATTTGTTTTTAACTGCGTGATCAGAACAAAACAATACGTGATCAGAAAACTTCAATTCTTGATCAGAACAAATCAAATCATGATCAGAACGAATCAATACTTGGTTTTGGTAAAAAAAAAAAAGTTTTGGATCATAGCCAAACTATAACATTTTCGTCAACTTTTGCTAAATAAATATGTATCATTTAATTTTTTTTTTTCAAAGGCAAAGTATCCAAGCACTGCTCATATTGGAAGACCGAAGCACTGCTCATATTGGAAGACCGAAGCACTGCTCATATTGGAAGACCCAAGCACTGCTCATATTGGAAGACCGAAGCACTGCTCATATTGGAAGACCGAAGCACTGCTCATATTGGAAGAACGAAGCACTGCTTATATTGGAAGCATTTTAAAAGCCTGATCATATAATTGTTAAAAACAAAATAACATAAAAGCATTCAAAGGTATGTACTACGTTACGCTTTTCTGTGCTGAATTTAAAATAAGATTTTATTACTAAAATTATCGATGATTTTATGTATAACATTGTGCTCAGAAAATAAATATGCAAAGTGGATTAGTCACCAACGACTATATTTATGTTGTTGTTTTTTTTTGTTTTTTTTTTGTGTGTGTTTTTTTTTGAAAAATAAAATCATTACTTGATAGTATCTTTTTTTTTTAAAATTAAATATTTTATTGTTCGATATATAATTATGATATAGTCTGATGAGAATGTTTAAGAACTTTTATATTTATTTTTTTGTTTTTTTTTGTTTTTTTTTTGTGTGTGTTTTTTTTTGAAAAATAAAATCATTACTTGATAGTATCTTTTTTTTTTAAAATTCAATATTTTATTGTTCGATATATAATTATGATATAGTCTGATGAGAATGTTTAAGAACTTAATGCAGAAATCCAGCAATAAAACATTAAGGGCAAGCTAGCACGCAGTGTTACTGAAGGTAAAACCTAGGGTTACCACACAAAAAAAAATGTTTAAACACACAAACACAAGAACACACCTGACCTGCGAGTGAGACTGCCGGAGAATTAGGAGAAAATGAGAGTACGCTTCAAGAGTGTGCCTGGTGTAAGGTAGTGGACTCCTGCGCGTGCAAGCCTGCCTCGAGGTGAGCGGTGATATCGAACTCGATGTAATATATAGCGGTATCGATGCTTCTGTCATTACATGGCGCGTGCTTAACTGCCTTTAACTTGGTAGCAGCCTCATCCAGAGTTGTATGATGATGTTCATCTACAGTGTACATCTACATCTACAGTGGTCATCGATATCTACAGTGGTCATCTATATCTACAGTGGTCATCTATATCTACACTGGTCATCTATATCTACAGTGGTCATCGATATCTACAGTGGTCATCTATATCTACACTGGTCATCTATATCTACAGTGGTCATCTATATCTACAGTGGTCCTCTATATCTACAGTGGTCATCGATATCTACAGTGGTCATCTATATCTACACTGGTCATCTATATCTACAGTGGTCATCGATATCTATAGTGGTCATCTATATCTACAGTGGTCATCTATATCTACAGTGGTCATCTATATCTACAGTGCACATATATATCTAGAGTGCAATTCTATATCTACAATGTACATATATATATACAATGTACATATATATCTACAATGTACATATATATCTACAGTGTACATCTATAGCTACAATGTACATCTATATCTACCTTCCATATTTAATCCAGTAATTCTATAAATCTGCAATGGGGGAGGGGGCTTGGGCGTCTACTTGCATTTAGCATGTTTGCACATTCAGTGTCTTCCAAATAATCTACAAATGTGCACCACATTGTATTTTCAGGCATGTGCACCAATAAATTATATGTTTTACATTTGCATGAAATCGTATGCTAGACATGTGCACCGAAATGTTTGTAACCGGTCCACTGAAGATACCTAGGTGTGTCTCATGAACTCCTTCCAAATTATTTCAAATTGATTGAGTGGATATTTATATATAGCGCTGGCATCCATGCTACTTTAGCATGCTCACTGCGCTCTGGTTGTCTTATATCTATTTAAACAAAAAATGGTTGACGAATCATTTGTGAGAGCGAAGCGATCGGAGAGCAACTCCACCTCTAAGGACAGTTGGTAATGTTGTGTTATATTATTAATGTCTGTGGCAAAAACTATCTACAAATCGGAGAGCAACTCCACCTCAAAGGACAGTTGGTAATGTTGTGTACTATTATTAATGTCTGGGGCAAAAACTATCTACAAAGAATTTATTTTTATTTTGAATTTACCCAGACGCTCTGCTTGAGACATATTTGTCACTCGGCCCTACCCGGCAGTGGCGTAACTATAGCAACTCATAACAATTAGGGCATGGGCGCCCGCAGAAATCTTTCTAGGAGGGGGGGGGAATTTTTTTAGTAATGTTTTAATGTAGTTTTAATTTACTGTAGCGTATTTGTATGGTGAACGAACGGACAGGACATCAGCTTAATTACTTTCTCTTTAGTTTCTCTTTACTTTACTAAATTTTTTGTCTATTTTTGTCTAAAAAATTTTTTATCCAATCAATCCAGGGGGGGGGGCAAGGGGGCCTCCTGCGGGCGCCCATGAATTAGGGTAAGGGAGCTACCTCTAGGGTCCCAGTAGTACCTCCGTCGAGTCCATGCCACATATTTCAATACATTGTATGTGTCATTAAAAAGACGGTGGGGTGGGGGGGAGTGGTGGCAAGCAAGTCAATTTAAAAACGAAGCCTCTTCACTATCGTTGCTTTTATTCACTGCCCCCAGACTTAACACACATTCATACTATGGATTCATTAAGTCTTCTTTTTCCTTTTAAAAAAGGATGATATTTTTATTTTGAAAAATTGAAATCGTTCTCACATAATGACATTTTATCTTAGATTTATTTTTTTTTTAATGATTGTTTGATAGACAATCGAAGATTGGATTAGACACCGAATGATTATTCTGATGGCAATGCAACTACGACAGAAAGATCAATTTGCGCCCTTATGCATTAAGTTGGCTTTTTAAAAAATAATTTCTTATAAGTAGTCTTCATCAATTTTGCGCCTTTTCCCATTGTTCTCCTGAAACAAGTGTCTCGTTTGACCCCAAACTTGTCCCACTTGTCCCGGTTCTGATATGAGAAGATCATTTAAAGTATTATCTGATAGCACCCAATGATGAACGTCAACATTTACATACATCTGATCCATTGGAGGCCATGGTTCCCTGACATTTGCACGCAGGGATAGAGGAAAAGGAAATATCGTGACAACGGCCTGGACTTTTACTAGGTACATTTCTAAGGAAACATCTGCGAAATAAAATATCGGTTATCATCAATAATTGATAATCACAGTATTTAATTTTGATTTTTCTCATAAACAAATTATTTGAAACCTCAGGCTGCTGATCCGCATAACATTAATATCGATTTCAATTTTTTTTTTTTAAACAATTTAAAATGTTGGGAGACACAGTCCTTAAATACTTGCTCTACGGAGAAACAAATCAAGAGACATGAAGATGTACTTCTGGAACAATAGAATCGTATTCGGAGGGATGTATTAAGTATCGATAATTCATTTGAAGAGTGGTGTGAAATCCTAACAGGAGATGGCGCACGTTTTGTGAGAGCTCACGTCTGTAAAAGGAAGACACGCAAAAGTCTGCAGGCGCCATGCTGTGTACTGTAAAAGCTTCAATTTGATGGGTGCTCTTATCAAAGCGTCGGTGAACTTTGAAGATATTTAAAATAGTATTTATTTTTTTTTTGGTATTAATATATCAATACCTTTTTTTTTTCAATAAAGCTATGCCATTACATCATGTTTAAATTAATTCAATTTTTTTAAAAGATAGAAGGGACTGGCGGGGNGGGGGGTGGGGGGGGGGGGGGGGTGGTTGGGGGTAAGGGGGCGGACTGGTTACTACAATTCCTTGACCAAACTAATGACATTTTTTCCTCATAGTAAACTTTAATCTTTTTTTTTTTTAATGGAATTTATGATATCACGAAAGGGGCACAAAGTTTATACAATTTCAATTAACGAAATATTCTGTGTAATAGGCCAAACTTAAGTCACTGCATGCGTCATAAATATAGGTCGGTCGAAGTGCTTCTGTTATAGGAAAACTGGCCATCAGAAACCAGGAGTTAATGTAAATAAAATGACTGACTTGCCAGGATGCAGTAGATTATTTATTCCAAATTGCTACAGAATAAAACGATAAGACTTTAAATAAAATATTTCAATTAATATTTGGATTAAAACTACTTCGTAGTTGTTAAGCGATAAATTTAACACACACACACACACACACACACACACACACACACACACACACACACACACACACACACACACACACGCGTAAAAAAATAAAAATAATAATATTACAGAATAAAAATATAAGACTTTATATAAAATATATAAATAAATATTTAGATAAAAACTACTTCGTATTTGTTAAAAGATAAATATAACACACACACACACACACACACACACACACACACACACACACACACACACACACACACACACACACGCGTACAATAATAATAATAATAATAATCAGCGACAAATAGATTATTTTCTTTTAATCCTGATATTGTATGTGTGGTGTTTGGGAAAAAAAAAGGGGGCGGGGTGCTTTAACACTGAGATGAATTTTAGAAAGTTTAAAACAACAAAGATGTACGGTAAAGTTGGCTTCAACTTTGAAGCTTCGAAAACGAGGTGGAATTTTTACGGGACAAAAGAAGGGAGGAAAAAAAAAAAAACAATGTCTAGGCCTAGCTCTACACCGCTGCAAGAACAGGACGTGGGCGAGAGTTGGGAGGTACCTGGGTGGAGTGGGATAGGGGGAGGTGCCGAGTAGGATACTGCAGGTGAGTTGAGGTAAAACGCTTGCATGGGTTTGGCTGGAGGTAGTGAGGGACCAGGGCTAGAGAAACGAAATGTAGACGCGAGAGGAGGAAATAGTTGAATGGTGATGAAACATGGCCCCCCGGGGGTGGGGGGTGAGGGTGGAAGGCGTCGTGTACGGGCATCGAACACTAGTTGGAGTTGTTTGAAGACATGTCTACACGCACACACACACACACACTAAATAAGTTCAATTAAATCAGATTTAGAAACATTGATTTGGAAATACTAAATCTTAAGAACTGTTCACTTCAGTGTACCTCACAATAAGGGAAGGCACTAATCAAGACAAAGATATAGCACTCAAGGGGGTGGGGTGGAGAAGTGTGCAGAATGAGCGAAATAAATATTTTGTACAATCAGAGATAGCGTTCGTTCATTTTCAAATATTTTTTAGTCAATTATCGGCATCCTTCCGTCTCGTGAGACGATGGTGCATCACCGTTGGGTTGGGTTGCATTTTCTCGAGTGGCTGTGCAGTCCTATCCTTGAGTGACAGTCTTTACCACAGTTTTTACACACGAGTTCCGTGCTTCCAAATGTTTTGGCCTTTCTCCTAGCTCTTCTGTCTGCAGCCTCTTCCATTCTTCGCTCCTCGGCTACCATGACGCCCTCTTTGACAACTGTGCGCCACGTAGATCGGTCTTTTGCCTTACACTCCCAGTCACTTGTATGTATTTTGGCTGCTTTCATGTCCCTTTGACAGACATCTTTAAATCGCAGATGTGGGCGACCTGTTTTCCTCTTTCCCGAAGCAAGTTCACCATATAGGAGGTCTTTCGGAATGCGGCCGGGACTCATTCTTTTAACCTGACCTAGCCATCTCAGGCGTCTTTCACTAAGGATTGTGAACATGCTTTGGGTATTCGCACGCATTAGGACCTCACTATTAGTCACTTTTTCTTGCCATTTAATACCAAGGATGCGACGCAGGCATCTCATATGGAAGCTATTAAGCTTGCGCTCTTGGGATGTATAGGTGGTCCATGTCTCGCTCCCGTATAGTAGTGTACTGATGACACAAGCTCGATAGACGCACAGTTTGGTTTTCTCCGTTAGCTTGGTGTTTTGCCAGACCCGTTTATTTAGTTTAGCCATTGTGGCAGCTGCCTTGCCGATTCTGCTGTTGATTTCTTCTTCAATGGACAGTGTATTGGAGACCTTGGACCCCAAGTAGGTGAAGCTGTCCACAACATCCAAGTTTTCATTATCGATTTTTATGTTAGGTGGAGGTCGAGTGTCTTGGGCCATGATGTTAATGTTTTAGTCAATATTGTTATCTGTTACCAATGATGGGTAGTTATTGCAAACACAAATGTGTGGACATTTACATTTCTTTAATTAATTATGTTTTATTAATGAATAATTTTATACCACGAATGTATTATTTGTTAATAATGTAGATGCAGAAGAAAAGAAATAATATGGTATGAAGAGGTAGTATTATTCAGTAGGCTGTAGATATCTTTAAGATAATCAAGAGACCTCTTTGACAGGCAAATGAATATGTCTTTGGAACGCGTTATCAGCCCCCCCCCCTCCTGCTTCCTAACATCGCTGCTGTTTTGAGTACTTAATAATGGTGGACAGATGGATTATTGTCATTCTGCGGACAAAGAAGTATGCAGGGTGAGATGTACATTCATTAATTTTTTTTAGTGCCCTACTTTCAGTTTGCATTTTGCGATAAGACATAGACTCGCCCCCCCCCCCCCCCCCCCCCCNCCCCCCCCCCCCACAAAACGTTCACTGGAACACAGGGGTTGAAACTGGGAGCGGAATACCTTTCGCGTGCTTCTAAACCTTTCCACACATTGCTTTAAAAAAAAAAAATTAGAACACCTCTCTCAAGGCAGATGGATCCAGGGGCGTAGGTAGGGATGGCGCCACCAGGGGCGGAACGATCATTTTTGCCTCCCACTGCCAAGAAAAAAACATATCTGGAGTATCTGCAGTAAGTCGAGAATACCATGCCACCAAATAAAGAAAAAAAATATCTGGAGTATCTGCAGTAAGGTGAAAATACCATACAACCTAATAAAGAAAAAAAATCTGGAGTATCTGCAGTAAGGTGAAAATACCATACCACCAAATAAAGAAAACAAAATGAGTGACGCCCGGGACGAACCGCTCCCCACCGCACCCCAGTTGCCACGCCACTGGACGGATCACATTATTTTATGTGTTGGTTTCGTCATGTTTAGAAAGTTAAAGAGACTTGCGGTTTCTTAAGCGTGTACTATAAGAAGCACTGCGACTACGGGAAAACTTAAGAAATTTGAGGTTACTCAACACGTGTAGTGAAATGAGACAGGGAGAGAGAGAAAATGGGGCGTCGTGAGAGAGAGCGAGAGAAAGAGATAGAGATGTAGTGATGTTGATATCATATAAATATATAAATGTTTTTAATGTTTTATGTTATAAGCGCTGGTGCATATAGTTTTTAAGTCTACCATGTATATTAGAATAAATGTCGTATGTGTTTTTTAAACTTTAACTTTAATAACCCTAGTTTTGTATGTTTGTTTTTTTAAATAAAGTAATAAATTGGAAGTTATAAATACATTTTTGAAGACGATCAAAATAAAAGTGGAGTGCAGAATTTTCTGACATGGCATAAAGGGCGCAAGAATGTGTAAATCCGGTTCTCTGTGTCCATTTGTAAAAATAATCTTTAACAAATTTGGAGCGAGCATAAAATAGTATTCATGAAAAGCATATCATACGATTAATACTTACATTACAAGAACAGTCGAACTCCAACATTGTCAGTACTGAACAATACCGAGCATCTTATACTATAATCTTACAATCAAGTATCACATTCCGCCTGACGTCACTGAACGATGGCATCGTATTACTGGGTTATAATATTCGAACTGACCAGTGGGAAATAATTCGATACAACGAATCTGATCATTGTTCTCATTTTAAGCCATGGATGCATATTTACGTTGTCTGTCTGAGACAGGCATTTTAATTCATTTAACATTTTAATTAACTTAACATTTAATTAATTTAACATTTTAATTAATTTAGAGAAGTAGCAACCAAATGAATGAAACAACCTGAAAAAAAAAAAAAAAAAAAAAAAAAAAAAAAAAAAAAAAAAAAAAAAAAAANTGAAAAAGAAACAACCAAAAAAAAAAAAAAACATAAAAAAAAAAAAAAAAAAAAAACTAACAAAGAACAACAAAAAAAAACAAAGTTTATCTTAAAATTTCCATTATCATCATTTTTTATTATTTAATTGTATATGAATATTTTAATGACCCTCCCGATATCACACCGCAGATTTATTTCCCCAACTAAAAAACAAAAACAAAATTTACGCACCAAACGCACTTGCGAGATTTATGCGAATGTCATTTAGTGCAGTTATCGGGAATTTTATTTCATGAAATCGGTGACTTCATAATTCCCTCATCTTTCCCTTTGTAGGGTTGTGCTCGGGGTTGGGCTGAAGATTTGACAGAATGCGTTGTCATCGGTAACTAGTATATGTTCCAAGTTTCATTTCGATAGGTTCGCGGGAAGTGGGTTTATTATCCTTTCGAAAATTTTGCCACACACCCAGAAAGACGGAAACACATGAACAAAAGCGAAGTTAATATAAAGGGTTTAATTATAATTTAAAAAAAAATTAAAAGACGTCTATAACAACGGAGACAACTCTATTTAGCTCGAGTTAAGTCCAACCCCCCAGAAACGGTCGCTTTGAAAAAATGAGCTAAATGGCCTCGTAAATAAAAGCATTGGTCAAGCAACTTTTCTTTTCTAGTTTTCAAATTATTTCTAGTACTATCAATGTAAGTCCTCAACCAGTGGGCGTGCTGGCTGAGCTACTAGTCTTTACAATATTATGTTTAGGCATAATGATTAGGTTTCAGTGCTGTTTGTTTGATTGCGAAAAGATTTCACAGACGTTGAGCTCTGATATCATCACCTTGCAAAGATTATTCCAACTTTAAGTTGGCCCATTATTCTTTAGAATAACAATTGAAAGTGAAATTTCTTACAATTGGACAACATTAAATATTTTTTTTTTTTAAAATCGTTTATTTTAATAAAAGTTAAAATTAATTTACAGCAATTTCCTTAATGCATTTTCAATGTCGTTATGGCTTATGGCTTATGGCAAATATTTTTAGCGCTCCAAATCTGACACTGAATATGTCTCATTGACCAGCAACTGTGAACTATCTCTGTGTTCATGCTTTTATTCAATGATCTCTTTGATTTTACAAGACAATAATGTTGACCTTTGCCTTTGGGCCATACTCCTTCATTGCTTAGTTCTTTGAGATTGATCTACATTTTGGTTTTGACCAGTGTTTCTCAAAGTGGGCGGTATTCCCCCCCCCCTCCCCCCCCCCGCCCCCCTACCAGCAACAGTGAACTATCTCTGGGTTCATGCTTTTATTCAATGATCTCGTTGAGTTTACAAGACAATAATGTTGACCTTTGCCTGTGGGCCATACTCCTTCATTGCTTAGTTCTTTGAGATTGATCTACATTTTGGTTTTGACCAGTGTTTCTCAAAGTGGGCGGTATTCCCCCCCCCCACCCACCCCCCGCCCCCCGGTGGGAGGGAGCGGTGGAATGACCCCCGGGTTAAAGTGTTCAATTATTTAAGGAGACGTTTGGAATTTCTAAGGGGGCAGTGGAAAATTTAACTAAAAAAAATATTTCTCTAAAATGATCTAATATTTGAATGTAAAATTTGAAATACTATTTTTATTGTCAACATTGAAAAAGGGTGGTGGATACAAATTAGTCGGATTTAATATAGGTTGATGCGTTTTTAATTATTAAAACATATTTTTTCTTTGTTGCTTTTTAAAAATTCGTTTTGAATTATTATTATTTTTTTTTAAAAAGTAGACCTACGTGATGTTTTTACTATTATTGTTTTAACTCAATCATCAACACCCCGTAGTTAAAATGTGAAAAAATGATTAGCTATCAAAAGAAAAGCGTGTGTGTCCCCCTTTTGAAGTTATTTTTATTCTCTTTACATTTTAAAAGACAAAAATGCTTCTCTCAGTGCTTAATCCCATAAGAATGAGATACCACATTGCAATAGTCACAAATAAATTTCAATTAAAATGAGCTAACAGTTATGCGGAGATGAAGTCAATGATTTAAGCCAAAAAAAAAAAAAAAATAATGTCTTCCTTTCTTATAAAATTTTTTTTTTTCCCTCATGATCGACAATGGCCCTTTCTAAGCCCGTCTGAGCAAAAGAAAAGGGGGTTACAAATAATGATATGCAAGTTACTACGACCATTTGAAAAGGGTGCAAAGACATATGTCCGACAGAGCGATTTTAAGATCTTCTTTGACATTTCAGATTGTGCGATAAATCCATTTTAGCATTTTGGATGATGAGCTGATTCAGCGTACAAATTATAAAGAGCTGTTGCGAAAAATTAAGGTCTCGTATTTAAAAGAAAATTTCATGTCACCAACCTGCACTGTAAAAGTGATTCGAGGCTACTTGCTGTATTTCCAATATCCTATTAAGTGGAATGTGATTGGAGAATGGTTGTATATGCCATACAGAGTTGTGCTAACTGCTATCTTGAGTAAGTAATTATTTTTTTAATTAGGGGTGAGTATAATATTATAATTTATTAATAATTAATATGGCACGGGGCGATGTTGATGTCCGAAAACAGTTTGAGAACCTCTCTTTTAAGCAATTTTATGTGGAAAAAAAGGGGTAGGTCTAGTCCTTTATGTTTATATTAAATTTTCTTATTACAAATGATGGCCTAATTATTTAGCACATTAAAAAAATGGCATTTCAATTAGAATTTTAAAAAAATTTTCATGTATTAATATTTAACGTCACCCAAATATTTAAAAATAAAATAAAAATAAAAATAAAAATGAATTAGTAGGGGAAATAACTCTAAAATAAACATTTTTCGTAGGTGAAGGACGAAAGAAATTCCAGAAATTTTCGTACAAAAACAAAGTTTCAAGAAGTTGTGTGATTTGTAAGTATGTACTCGTAAAAGTAAAGTTATAGATTTTACAAAAAATGTTACGCATACATAAGCTTGCATGTGGATATTTTTAACCTTGATTCGGAGAAATAATGTAACTCGTCAAAAAATCGCATGAAATTCATCATAATCACATGCTGTACTGTGAATAGTGTGGATGAATGCACTTTCATTCATCCACACATTCATTATGACTAGTTTCACTGTGCTTGCAATGCGGCCACGCTTTGAATTGATGAACGCTTGGCTAATAACTTAAAATCATCAGAAGTTTAAAGAAATTGATCTAATTAGATTAATTGCAATGACCAATGATAGTATTGAGAGCCCTGTCATGACGTACTTTAAGACTTTGACTTACTTAACTTAAGATACCAATTACTTAGCCTCAGTGTTTCTTTCGGGGGGGGGGGGGGGGCCTTTTGGTTTTTGGGGGGGGGGNGCAAGTTGCCAGTGGCCAGAGGCAAAGCTAAGGAGGGGGCAGATGAGACATAGTTCCCGGGGCGCTAGACTAGCGGGGGTTGGCAAAAAGGGCATAGATTGTTGTAATTGGTTGAAAATAACGGGTTTCAGAGTTGGAGGGGGCATAAAAAGGAATCTTGTCCCCTGACGCCAAACACTGTAGATACGCCCCTGTTAGTGTCATCAAAATAGGGCTGATGGAGTGGTCTACCCGTGTGTCACTTTTTCTTTATGTGCTGGTGTGGCATTTTTGGATAACAGTAGCGTTTGTATCGTGAAAGGGAGAACGGAAAAAATATTTGGCCGCTCATGGCAGCACTAACAGTAGCTACGCCACTAGGCAGTGATACAAAAATCAAACATAGGGCTGTAATCGAGGGTGCCGATGAATCTTGATCAGTAGAGGGGTTTGGGAAGCCTGCTTCCCAGAAAATTTTTGATTTTTTCAAAATCAAGAGGTGTATTTTTTAGTATACTTGAATTTGATGTTTCTATTATACCTTTTGAACAGGGAAGAACAATTTAAAGTTTTGTAGGAGGCATTATTTAGCCCAGTACCAAATATAAACTGAAGTCACTCCATTTGTGGCATGCCCTGGGTAATCATTAGGGATCAACCCCATAGTGACCATTGATCAGTGTGAGGAAAGGGGTGCTTAATTTAGCGTTCTAAAGACATTTGTACAAACTCAAAATGCAGGGTCGAATTTTTGCGCATACTTGAATTTGTTGTTTCTTTCAGACAATTTTGATGTGGAATTCAAACTTTCGGATGAGAAGCGCCAAGATTAGCCATAATAATGACCAAAGACATCTTAAATTCCGCACCAGCGGGACGTAAACTAAATTCTCTATAGTTGTGTCACCCTTGAGGGTACGCTTTTTCCCTAGATTATTTTCGCCCCTTAAATCTTTTTAGTCCCCTAAAAATAAAAAAAAAAGAAGAATACATTTTATCACATATCTGAATTTATTTTCGCAACAGTCTACACTTAACTGGAGAGAAACGGAAGATATCCTATGTAGGTGTCACTTAACCTTTTAGCCATCGTGTTCGCCCAGCAACCCCTTCAACTGCAGGTGCCTTTGATATTTTAGGGGCTTAAAGATATCATGTGGATATTGTATTACTTGTCATGTGTCCATGCAGGGTTGGCAAAATGAAAATTGCTTGTGTTATGCAAAAAAATAATAATTTGAAAAATAATTATATAACTAAAAATAGTTATATGGCTTAAATTTTTTATTTATATTATTTTTAGGGATAGCTACTTAATTAATAAATGAATTTAAAAAAAAAAAAATTCAATTAAAAGGGTTAAATCACTAAAGAGCACTGCAAAAATTATTTTATTTACTGAACGCAAATGGAAAAAACAAACTTACTTATAATTATAATGTTTAGACTATCTTTTTTAAATATATCCTATTTTACCAGAGTCAAAAAGAAAAAAAAACAGGTTTATTTGAAAGGTCTATACATTTTTATGGGTCTTGAAAACTGGTCATTTTTATAAATTGTAAATGAACGACCTAACTATTTTAAGAGGACATGAGTTGTTTACAAAAGACATTTATTTATGTGTAATTTTTTCTTGGTTAAATAGTATTCAAATAAAGTATACATTTCCCAATATTCAGTAGATTGAAATTTTTATTTGGAATTTCAAACTACTATAACTTTCTTAAATTGCCTCTTAAAATTTTAAAAATAAAATCCACAGAATCTATTTTAAATTGACGAATTAGGAATAAGAATTTTTTTGAAATGCTAGTTCTCAAAAACATTTTTCTCAGCTTTCTAGAAGATTCTCATCTAAAATAAAATTAATAATATAAAAAATGAGTGTAACGCCAAGGGATGGGGCAGTTTGTTTATTATTCTGACATTAAAAAGAGAAAAGCAGTTGGGAAGTTAATAATAATAAATAGAGGCTAGTATTTTAAAAAAAAACTGCTATTCAGGAAATTTTGTAACGTTAGTAGCACATTTAAAGAAAACAAAAACACTTTTGATTTAATAATAATTTATGAAACGTGCGCTATTTGTATGCGTCCTTTGAATTCTAAATTAGAAAAAAAATGCATGATGCCATCATACAATTTATGATTAACACCTATACTTATTTTTTAGTCATGCTTTTACGATGAACTATAATTTGAAAACAGATTGCACATATTTAATACGTGACTAACTATTATTAAAATTGTAAACCTTTATTGGTATGTAAATGCATTTTAATACAGAGCCTTTAAAATCTTTAAACTTGTGAAGTTGCAAAAAAAAAAAATATATATGAATAGCGATATATGCGAACAACAGAGAGTAAGACTGGAACAGTCAGTGCGATTTGTATAACCGAATACTATAACTTGATTAGCATATACAGGTCATCAAATATATCAAGCCTTGCAATTTTGTATAGATTCCACTAATTGTGATCGGTTCAAGGCACCAGTTACTATGCTTTTTAAACTGTTTACAAATGACAATTTTGTCATTTTAAATTTGTTAAAATATTTTTTTGTTATATTGTACACATCGTGCCCTCCCAGAGAGAAAGCTGAAAGAAACACTGATGCCAATAATAACTATATTTTTAAAGCATGAGGCCATCATTCAATTTTTAATTAAAACCATTCCCTACTTTAAAAGTAATGCTTTATTTAAAAAATATAACTTGAAAACATGAAAAGATTGCTCACGTTTGATACTTAGTGAGAGCTCTAATAAAATTATAGACCTTAAAATTGAAGCAAATGTAGTTTAATACAGTGTTATTAAGGTCTTTAAACTTGTGAGTTTGTAAAAAAATAATTAAATAACAAATACAGATAAATGCGAATGGGAAATAATACCTCGGCTCATAATCGGCGAATTTTCGAAACAGTGAGATATTTATATTCGAATAACGTAAGCTTCTTAGAAGATTGCCCTTAAATATACTGATCATCAAATATATCGAGCTTAGGGATATTTCATAGATTCCACTAATTGTAATCAGTTAATTAATGACACCAGCTTTTTAAAATTTAAAAAAAAATTAAAATTGGTAGTTTTTTATAAAATATATTTTGTTTCATTGATGTAGGTATTTTTGCTCCGGGGGGCACTTGACTTTCCCCCGGGGGGCCCGAAGATATAGCTGAAAGAAACCCTGCTTAGCCTACTAGACCTAGGCTAAGTTAAGACTTCTAATAAGTGACTATGACTGTTAATGGTCAGTATGAATGTACCAGCATTAACTTCATAATTATGGTGGCCGGGCATCCCGGTTGACTCGGGAAGTCCCTAATTTTTCACCATCTGTGCCAGCGTCCCCAAAAGCTCAGGAAATGTTCCGGCCTGTGGCCATGGCATTTTCTGACAAACTGTGTACTTTTCCCTAGACCCATTTTGATTCCTAGTCATACTTTCAGCCCATCATGATGTCAAACGGTTAGTGGATCTTCTTCCGAGTCTGATGCCTACTGGTAGCTTTTTTTTTTTTTTTTGCATTATGAAAATGTATGGAAGGCAGGGAGTAAGGTGGAAGTGGACAGATCATTGGATGAAATGGGCTGCATGGTAACAATTCATTGGATGATGTTTCATCCAGATTCTGACATTCTTACGAGTAGTACATGTTTTGTCCTAGAACATTATATAATCCATTAGACCCACTATATGCCCATAGACATAGGCTACGCTATATATATTCTGATAAGGGCTGATTCACATGTCAATGCGGCAATCGAGGTGAGCCATTTTCACGTAAACTTCAATTCCTGATTGGAACATTTGGTTTTGGTACTTCCATAACATACTATATCATGTCTACTAATGAATTAGTTCTTTGGTCTTCAGGAAAGCGTGTCTTGCAATCGATATTCACAAACAGTATTTAGCTGGGGGGGGGGGGGCGGGCTTTCCCAGGTTACCCCCTGAATGAATTAGTTCTTTGGTCTTCAGGAAAGCGTGTCTTGCAATCGATATTCACAAACAGTATTTAGCTGGGGGGGGGGGAGCGGGCTTTCCCAGGTTACCCCCTGAAACATATGGTGTCTTGTGAAGGAATTATGAATTGGAGTGATTGGGGCCCATCCCCAGTGGTGGATTGGCCCAATGAGACGGGGCCCATCCCCAGTGGTGGATTGGCCCAATGAGGCACTGGGAAAAATCTTGGTGGGCAAGTGACATTTGGGACACCTGGTGGGTCGGTTCTGTCAGTGAGATTTGGGCTGCACGATTCACCTGTCTGTGATTTACCCACCTGGGCCTCTTTTGGCAATGAGAATAGGGCAATTTGGGCTGCTTCTGCATTACAATGAAGAATACTTTGTATTAAATCTCTCCTTACAGTGTATGCTCTATAATATAAAGTTATATAAATTTCTAGACTATCAGATTGTTTTGTTGGTTGACTAGTCTTTCATGTAGCCATTAGCATTGTGTACAATAGATTTCCACGTCAGTTAGTGGGTCTGGTGGGAATATATCATGGCATTTGCTAAGATACTAACCAGGTCAAGTATTTTAACTGATTTCTTTCTTTTTTCAAAATAGGTTGGCTGAATACAGCAGCGATTTGACACACTTATCAAAATCAGGGGCATCGTTATAAAAGAATTGAAGGAACAAACTTAGTCATCCCACACTTTATGTCATCATGTATGACATCATAATCTTAAAGGAAGGCTACACTCACCTAGAACCTCATGGTAAGTTGGAACCAGGGGAGGGCTGGGCAACTTTGCCAGTTTGAAGCCAGAAATCAACATTAACATGCATCATGTTTCTTCATACTAAACAAAACATTCGAAATTTTAAGAACATTTTTTTTTACTTCATGTAAAATATGGGGGAAAAGTTTTTAAAAGACTGGCTGTTAATTTGACCACTGCACCACAGGGAAAGGAAACTTTGTTTTAAAGAGTTCAGGAGATAATATGTTCACCAAAATTTACATCTTATGTTACTTATTTCATTTTAAAGAATTCTTTTCAATATATTTCGGACATAACAATGAAAAAAATTATTATTATTGGAGAATATATTATATTGTTCTTTTTAAGCCTAGCCTTTGAGTGTGGGGAGACTGGAGATTCTTAACAATTTGTATAATTTACAGGGACACTGAGGGCATGTGGAAGCATTACTCTCCTGAAGGGACCACGTCACAACATCATTGTTGATACGGGAAATCCGTGGGACAGAGAGACACTGCTACAAGGTCAAGGCTTCTTTTATTTGGTTAAATTTTAAAGATCAACAAAAATGTTTCTACACATAAAATAAATGTAATTTGGCATAACTGATTTATGCTTAAAGTACATTTTTTATTAAGTTTGGCTCCAATTATGATTTTATTTATTTAAATTTTTTGCTGTAAGAGGACCATTTAATCACACATTGGGGGGGGGGGGGGTTTGTTGTCCTATTCACTGGCTTGCTAGCAAAACCCCATCTTATAGATTAGTTAGACGGTTGAAGTTATATAAGTTATTTGAATCAAATAACCAGCTCTGGAAAGACATGGCCTGAGTCCTGACAAGATAAACTATGTCATTTGCACCAGTGGCAAAATGGCCAAGACTGGCAACCTCAACCTCTTCACGTCTGCCACTCAGCTTGTGTCTGGTGATGTATGCAAGGGAGAGATCTATCAACTTCATAAATTCCGTGAGGTAGAAGGAAGGGCTGCTACTCACTCACCAAATTGTTTTTTATTTGAAGCATTCAAAGTCCACTTACTAAAACATTTTTAGAGAAGCTTTATCTAATGGAGTATGGTGCTCAGAGAATCTACCTTTTTGTCCAATAACACTTCACTAATTAGTTAAAATTACATTCTGTTGTCTCTATACTTTTTTAATAAAAATCTTGTTCAGGATAATTCAGAAATCATTTGAGTTTGTGCTTCTCAAATTCAGTACCTAGGAAATTTTGTAAATTTTTGGGTCTCAGAAGAACCCAAGTTTTAATTATAGTTCTATCTTTCTTATGAATATTTGGGAAGCAATATTCTCAATTCATTACTAATTAAAAGCTTTTTGTCATTGTTATTATGTGTATGTTTGAGCATAATCCTTTCAGCAGTTCAACTCTGTGACATATGCTACTCATCTTCAGCCTAAATGGCATTTATCAGGCTTTATACACACTAATTCTCTTACCATTTACGCTGCCTATTTCATGACTAACTTGTTGCTTGTGCATGGGTGTGTCTGCAGGTTTGGGTGCCCAGGGACTGAAACCAGAAGACATCCATTATGTTGTGTGTTCGCACGGCCACTCAGATCACATTGGCAACCTCAACCTGTTCCCTGCGGCTGTGCATTGTGTAGGCTTTGATATTTGTCGTCAAGATGAGTACCTCCTGCATGAGTTCAAACAGGTACAGGCCATTGGGATTGTGCCTTGCTGATGGTTAAAAGAAAGAAAAAACAAAAGTTAACAAGTTAACATCTACCAATATTTAAGCCATTAAAATATAAATTTCAATTTGCATAAATTTCGAAGCTTGGTGCAATCAGCCTTTGATGAAAAGAAATGACTTACATGTACTGAATAAGTTAATTTTTAGAAATTCTGTTTCTTCTTTCCACGTTCAGTGATATTTGACTACAAAATTCACGATGTTGAAGACAACACTATAAAATGTTACTATCATAGAATAATATCGCAATGCTAATTCAGATTGTTTTTGTGTGTGCCTCAACCAACTGCTGATGTTTGCATTATTAAGCATGAGTTTTGCATATCGCTCAGAGTTAAAACATTTTTTTTCCTCTATAGTTGTTGTCAGGCAGCACTTTTAGCACTAGACTAACAATAGTCCAGGCAGCACTTTTAGCACTAGACTAACAATAGTCCAGGCAGCACTTTTAGCACTAGACTAACAATAGTCCAGGCAGCACTTTTAGCACTAGACTAACAATAGTCTTGGAAACTTGAAGAAATACTTTTTTTTTTTTTGGTCCTCACTATGAGCTCGGCTGTGTTGTCTGTAACTTTGGATTGCTGTCATCACAGACTCATTATAAAATAAGAAATGAGGTCATAGCATGATAATAGTAAACATTTATTTAAGCTTCATTTGATATTGGAAGAGAATAATTTGTTGTCCTGAAAAAAAAAATCAAAGTCCGTACCGGTATTCAAATGATTTAAATCCATTGTGCCGGTATGTCTTTTGACAGATTTTGGGTACTTGAAGTTGATAAACAACTGTCCCAGCCGCTAACAAAGAGCATCTTGTAAAGAAGATAAACCATAGTAATTAGAAATTAACTACAGAGTACATCAGATTGATGATGACTAGTTTCAACTTTTTATCTTGCCGCACATTCAAATGACTTACTAATTACCCTGAGGCACAGCGTTCGAGTATTTAATAACAAATATCAGCTGTTACAGTGAGGAACGACATCAAAATAAATTACTATGATACTAGCTGTATGTAAATCTTAGGCATTTCTTTCTATCATAGGGAATACCCTATGAAATAGATGAAGATGTTGAAATCTGGCCAACCCCAGGGCACACGGGAAGTGATGTTTCGGTGTTGGTCAAAAGGACTAATCTCGGGACAGTTGCTGTAGCAGGTATGTAGCATATGTAATGTAACCCATGAACTGATCACAGTAAGCACATTTTTAATTTAAATATATAAAAATTCCTTGACCCAACCAACATAATTGTGACTGGTTTGTGAATCCCCCAACATATCACTGGTTAGTGTCACATACGATGGTTGGTTAGTGTCACATACGATGGTTGGTTAGTGTCACATACGATGGTTGGTTAGTGTCACATACGATGGTTGGTTAGTGTCACATACGATGGTTGGTTAGTGTCACATACGATGGTTGGTTGCAACATGTCAGATGTGTTTATATGGTCTTTAGGTGAGTGGGTCTACACCAATGTATTCCTATCATTCTATTTAGGTGATCTGTTTGAGTGTGAGGCTGACTTGGACTGCCCAGGCTTATGGCAGGAAAACAGCGAACGACCCCACTTACAACAGCAGAGTAGGATTGCAGTACTTGATGTGGCCGATTATATAATTCCTGGTCATGGCCCAATGTTTCAGGTCTGTGGGAATAATGTGTGTGCAAATGTAGGTCAGTTTGGATAGGGATATGCAAATGTAGTTCAGTTTGGATAGGGATATTCAAATGTAGGTCAGTTTGGATAGGGATATGCTAATGCAGGTCTGTGGCACTGGGGGTATACCACCCTAGGTCAGTTGGATTGGGCTAGACCAAACAAGTTAGTGGGATCGGGATATAACCAACATCTCATGGCGGGTATTGTAGATCATTGTTTATAGGTGATCGATTGCTCGACACTATTTATTTAATTCCCATGTAACAGAGATAAAGCTGAATGCTCGACAGTGTTATAAAGAAATTTATCAGTAGGTTCGGGGTATCTTGGAATAGATTTAATAACATGATTTGCTCTTGCAGGTACCTCCTGAATACAAGAAACAGATGCGCGTGATCATGATCATGGAAGAACATTACAGCTCATCAGATATGACAACCAGGACAGAATGTATTATTGTAGAAACTGATTAAGAGAAAAAACAAACACATAAAACATATATTTCATAAAACATGTATTATTACACAACCTCATTTGGCTTGTACTAACCTGTGGAGTCACTTCTATAGAAGTTTTGTTGTTGGTAATCTGAGTTGTTTGTGGCCTATTCTGCTTCCATTGTTGTGTTCATGTAACGTTACATTGTGCCACTGCTAGGGAATCTAAGGCTTTCTTGGAGCAGGTCTTGGAGGTTGTTTTTTTTTTATGGGATTTTTTTTCACATTCAAATTGTTTTTGCAGTGAAAAATTAGTTCGCTTAGTCAAAGATATATGATTCCGATTATCCTTCAGTAATGTTCAGGAGGAATACTAATTAAAGATAATTGTGTTTTGCATCAAGTCTTTTTGGCTTGATTAAGTTAGATAAAAAAAACAAGAAACAATAATATAATTATAAATTAAATTTACATAATATATGTGCATCCTACCTAAACATAAAAATAAAAGAATAAGAATGGGCACGATTCCCTAATGAAAACTAATAACAGAAGAATGCAAAGAACGTGGATGGAAGCACAATTTGGTTTAATTTATACTGTATGAGGTCACTTTTCAAGCCTTTTTATATTTTTCCATATAAATTGTATCAGTTGCCTTGCATAAAATATACCAACAACTGGTATTCTATATTCTATTAGGGTTAGTTCTGTTGAAATGTTTAGAAACTGGACTAAGGCATTGATGCATATTATCCATTGTGACAAAGTGTTCAGTATGACCCCCACATTTAGTGGTAACTTACCTCACTTGTGGAACTCATGGCCTTGTTTCAGTACCATTGACATTACTTTATGTGGTGCTTACGTGGCTCTATCAGTTTTAATTGGCAATCAGGTTTCAAAGGTGTATGGTTTTTTTCTGTTATTGTGATGGAATGTTTGTATTATTAACTGCTGATAAAGTTGATAAAATATTTTTAAAATTTTTATTTTGTGTGCATCTCGGACAGCAATATAGTTAAAAATATTTCTAAAAGTTATAATTACTGTAGTTAAAGGTAAAATTGATCATGTTGTCAATAAAACTTTCTTTAATACGAAAAAAATTAACAAAACATGACATTAAAATTAAATATTCCACATTAAAAGTCAGCAAATAATAAAATCTGTTGATAATGTAAAAAAATTGTCTATAAAGAAAATTCACAATGAAACATTCTTAGACATTTAAAAAAAAAAAATATTTGTGAAAGAATGTTTAAAAAGTAAAATGAATGTGTGAAAAAAATCATATATATTGTTGTTATCATTAAAATAAATTTTGCTTAATCCATATAAATTTTGCTTAATCCATACGTTTATAAACTGATACGAACACACTGACATGAGTTCTCTTTAGCTTTTCTAATTGGTATCAACTTAAGTTTAACCAATCCTGACATGTTTATACTATTTCCAATTGATGCTAATAATATTTATTGATGAGAACACTCTACTAGTAAAGAATTCATACATTTTTTTAAATACAAAGTGGAATTTGATCAATTAATTATTTTAGGGAAGTAAAACTTTTTAAACTGACATTCTGCTTGGATAATTACTGCTACAGTCTATTTATTAGATTATATTTAGTTGGGGTTTGGGGTTTTTTTATAGTGAGGAGAAAAAATATTTGAAATATTCAGAGGTCTTGATCATTTTGTGCCACCTGCATGTGTAGCTGTTGATCGATGTTGATCTCATGACATGTGACTTATGTTTGTTGAGTTGTGTCATCACACCTGCATGTGTAGCTGTTGATCGATGTTGATCTCATGACATGTGACTTATGTTTGTTGAGTTGTGTCATCACACCTGCATGTGTAGCTGTTGATCGATGTTGATCTCATGACATGTGACTTATGTTTGTTGAGTTGTGTCATCACACCTGCATGTGTAGCTGTTGATCGATGTTGATCTCATGACATGTGACTTATGTTTGTTGAGTTGTGTCATCACACCTGCATGTGTAGCTGTTGATCGATGTTGATCTCATGACATGTGACTTATGTTTGTTGAGTTGTGTCATCACACCTGCATGTGTAGCTGTTGATAGATGTTGATCTCATGACATGTGACTTATGTTTGTTGAGTTGTGTCATCACACCTGCATGTGTAGCTGTTGATAGATGTTGATCTCATGACATGTGACTCATCACACCTGCATGTGTAGCTGTTGATAGATGTTGATCTCATGACATGTGACTTATGTTTGTTGAGTTGTGTCATCACACCTGCATGTGTAGCTGTTGATAGATGTTGATCTCATGACATGTGACTTATGTTTGTTGAGTTGTGTCATCACACCTGCATGTGTAGCTGTTGATAGATGTTGATCTCATGACATGTGACTTATGTTTGTTGAGTTGTGTCATCACACCTGCATGTGTAGCTGTTGATAGATGTTGATCTCATGACATGTGACTTATGTTTGTTGAGTTGTGTCATCACACCTGCATGTGTAGCTGTTGATAGATGTTGATCTCATGACATGTGACTTATGTTTGTTGAGTTGTGTCATCACACCTGCATGTGTAGCTGTTGATAGATGTTGATCTCATGACATGTAACTTATGTTTGTTGAGTCATGACTATCCTTCACCATACAAAGCCCACACTAAGTCTTCAGGCAGGGGTTCTCTACCATTAGGGACAGCATTGAGTATCTTGGGAGCGTGTTCCCGGGAAAACTCAGTAGTTTGAGCATAATTTTAGAGATAAATTGAATACAATGGGATTGTCAGTGGAACTATGAGCTATGATAAAGTTAAGAACCCTTGTCTAATGGACTTTTTATAACAACAGCCTTGTTTTTTTCTTTTTTTATAAACTCTTAAAAACTGTATTCCCATCAGCTCCAGGTGTCCAACCAGACGACGCTTCAACATCTCAACCCACCCCGACATCTCAACCCAAACCGCATGTCTCAATATCCCCATGAATGTGTCCTCACTGACCAATGTCGAGTGACAGGATTTTCTAATCTAAAATTGAGTTTGTACTCACCTGTCTGAACGCAAAGAGAAAAAAAACCTTGCACACAAATCAATATTGTTTACTTATTGAGTGTGAACAGTCTGCGTCAAGAGATCCTCAACTTTTCTCAAAGACTGTCAACTAGTAGCTGTAAGATTATCTAGCCTGATTGATTTGAGACTATCTAGTTTCTGAGATGACCTTTAATTGTTTTTCATAAATAAGTTTGAATTATTATTTTTTTTTAATATTGTAATTGCACATTTGGATTAGAGATTGTTACAGAAAGGCAATGTACATTAGGCAGTTACTGGCAGTAGTAACAGCAAGTGGTACAGACTCCCATTGTTACAGAAAGGATATGTACATTAGCAGTAGTGACAGCAAGTGGTGCAGACTCGCATTGTTACAGGAAGGCAATGTACATTAGGCAGTAGAAACTGCAAGTGGTACAGACCAGGAAGGCAATGTACATTAGCAGTAGTGACAGCAAGTGGTGCAGAGGAAATCATCAGTTTTTGATAAAGAAAATGTAGTCAGAAATTGGCAAGTATCTCAAATAATTTGGATAATGGTTGAAATCCAAGTCTTTAAATCTCTGATTTACAACTAGGGATATGTAAGATGTTAATAAAATACTTTATCTGGATAATCAGATGGTATTGTGAATAAATTGTTTCATTCATTCATCTAAAAGGATTGAAAGAAGTTTGTTAGTTGAATTTATGCTTGTTCAGGAGACCATTTATTGGTCAACAGTGTACCAGTATTAAAAAATAGTTCAGTTTTGTAAAACATCAGTACCTCTATATTTTTATCTAGATTGCTATGAGTCAAAGTCTATCCACACAATTTCCACCATTTTGTGATTGTAGATTTCATAAATTATTTCATTAATAATACACTCTTCTAGCTCGTTTCCTTGTTGTAAGTTAACTATATAATTCATTACTAGCAATACTACGGTAATGCATGAGTGGTGTCCTCTGATAAGTCAGTGTTTGTCAAATAGTGTGCACTTTGCTTCAATAAAACTTCAAGTTAAAGCTTTTTGACAACTAACTTACATAAAACATGGTCATTATTGTGGAAGAGAAATGGTTAAAAACAAATTTGATACATTTAATATTACCCAAATTATTATATATTTTTTCATAGACGGAGGAGATGCCATAAGCAAGATTCAATTTGTGATCCTGTAATTCTTTGTAAAATTTGCTTTAGAATTGTGACTTGTTTACTGTTACTATAGCAATATAAACATTCATGTTGACCCGGAAATCTATTTGAAAAAACTCAAGCCACACACTACACTTTAATTGATGTGAAATTATGAATAAAAATAATACAATTACAGGATTTTTTGTTGTTAAATTTATAAAGTTTTTCTTTGGGTTAAAAAACTATTTGAATTTAAGGCTGGCAACGCTTAAATGCATTTCCAGTTATCCAACTATTGTTTAGTCCCCTGAATTTTTAAAGTGAAAGTTTAAAGAAAATCCTTTTCATTTTACAATACTACTTGAATATACCGTGAGATGATGATGTGCTGTGGGATAATAACTTTCAAGAAATGTACATTATTTATGGTTGGGGAGCCAGTATGATAAAAGCTCACAAAATCTTTGTACGGCTAATTGACCCACTTCCTATCAACCTATCGGGCTGAAACTTGGCACATAGACTCGTTGCTGATGACAAGACATTCTGTCAAATTTTCAGCACCATCCACCGAACCCCAAAAAAAACAGTTTTTCCTGTTTGTCAAGGGGAAGATGAAGGAAATATGATGACACTGACAACTGGGTTAAATGAGATTCTTTTTTTTTTTTTTTTTTTTAAATATCGCAAGGGGGTTTGGTGCGTAATATGTTTTTTTGTTTTTTCTGAAATAGTTGGTGAAATAAATCTGCTGTGTAAAAGCGAGGGGGTCATTAGAATATTAATATAGGTCAGGGGCATGAAAAAAATGTACGGTTGCGAGCTGACACTGACAACTGGGTTAAATGAGATTCTTTTTTTTTTTTTTTTTTTAAATATCGCAAGGGGGTTTGGTGCGTAATATGTTCTTTTGTTTTTTCTGAAATAGTTGGTGAAATAAATCTGCTGTGTAAAAGCGAGTGGGTCATTAGAATATTAATATAGGTCAGGGGCATGAAACAAATGTACGGTTGCGAGCCTGGAGTTCTTATCAAATGCGTTACTTGTATGCATGTTTTTCAATTGTCCGTCCCACCCACCATTGCCTGATGTTACATTTTATAAAAGGATTTATGCCAAAAACGTTTCTAGGGGTTAAATGATTTGGCTGTTGTTTCTTTTCTCTTTTTTGGACAAAAATGATTATTTGATAAAATACTAAGTTGTTAGATGCGATAACCAATCGCAGTATTACTTTTCTCGTGACATTAAATTACAGCTGTTATATCAAAATGGCGGCCATTGAAATCAACTGCTTAGGATTAAAATATTTGAAAACAAGACACTTTCAAGTTTCTCACACCTTTGAAGGATAAGTACCATAATTTCTGATACCCAAAAACTTGGCATAATTGAAATTTCACTACCAGAAGCCTGACTGCTCAGAGGACCGGATCTGAGAATTTAAATAGTGTGTCATAGGCCATGTCATATTCAAAGTCAATAAGGGACAATTTAGCATATCATTATTACATTAATTACAGGTATGGATATTCTCTTTATTAAGTATAGTGTTCATTATATAATCACGTATAATAGTCTATGCAAGGCAAGGGGTTCCCTAAAAATAATGCTGGTTTGGGATTACTTATTTTGAACTTTCAACTTTTGCACATGACTAACTAATTAAAGATTTCTTGGACCAATGATTTAATGGTATATTCTTTAATAAATAAAACAATGAGAGTAGTAATATAGTAGTACAAGACATTCAAGTGACTGTGAATGGTTGCCCATGACAACGTTCTGCACAAAGCAAATTATACTCATTTATAATATGGACTCTTATGGGGTTTTTAAACCTCAAATTAAGACATTCTTGATTAAATTACTTCTTGGTTCATTCTAAAACAAAATTAATCAAATATTTTGATGTAAACAGTGGTAAAAGTTGAATATTTCCTAAGTAGCAGCATCTTCTGCAGAAACGTCATTTGGGTAGGGCAGGGTGGAACATTAGCCCCCCCCCCCCCCCTCCCGAATTTGCAGGTTTTATTTAAATTGCAATGTACTGGACGCCTCCAGTAGTAAACAACTTAACTAGCAGACCAAGACTTGCCTACTATAAGAGGAAAAATAGAATTAAATGATCATTTAATACTTTCCATTTGTCATGGGCTGTCACCGTGAGTTGTGAGTGTTAAGGGCAGCCTGTTATTGTTGCTAACTTGGGATTTGATGGAAGGAAATGGATGTAAACAAGCATGTTCAATATAAGGTGTATGATATTGAGAGGGGAGTTAGTTGAGATTTGGTTCACAGAAGTACACATTTAGTCATAGGGAGATCACGTTTAGTCTAGGAGTAGCCCAGTACATGATGTACAGCAGCCAGAAGGGGGTGGCTACTTGAGGTTAGCCCAGTCGAGGATGCACAGCAGCCAGAAGTGTGTGGCTAGTGAAAGTTAGTTCACATTAAGTCTTCTGAGTTTTCGTTGCCTAATTTGATGTTAGTCCGTGAGACGGATGCTATTTTCTATATTATATTGATATCTTGCCAGTATCAAGAATAAGGACAAACAGAATTATTTTATAAACTGTTGCTGCCTCAAGTATTTGGTGTGTGTGAATCTTACTTAGTGCAGAGTGCTGAAGTGTTATAGTTGAATCTATAAAACGTTATAGTTGAACCTATCAAACGTTATAGTTGAACCTATAAAACGTTATTGTTGAATCTATAAAACGTTATAGTTGAACCTATCAAATGTTATAGTTGAACCTATCAAATGTTATAGTTGCCAGAAATACTTAGGAGTCTGGATCCAAAACAGAGCATTTTGACATTGTTCCACAAATATATACAAGTTCACAACATTTTCAGAGTGATGTATGCATACAGGATTCCTATTTATTTATACACTCTGAATATATAAACAATAACAGAATAAGATAAAACAAGAAATTCAATAGTAAAGGTTTATTGCTAGTAGTATAAGTATTGTTTTGTTATATATTAATTAAATGGTTTAGTGAATTCCTTCCATTCCTTTTGCTCTAATCCTTAATCATTATAATCTAAATCTACTAATCCTTAATCAATTTTAATCTAAATGTACAAATCCTCAATCAATTTTAATCTAAATGTACAAATCCTTAATCAATTTTAATCTAAATGTACAAATCCTTAATCATTTTTAATCTAAATGTACTAATCCTTAATCATTTTTAATCTAAATGTACTAATCCTTAATCACTAATGATCTCAATGTACTAGTCTTTAATCAATTATAATCTAAATGAACTAATCCTTAAACAATTGTAATCTTAATGAACTAATCCTGGAACCATTTTATTTTAAACCATCTCTTAAACAGGACATAAAACTTTTGACATAACATGTTGAGAAATATAAAGAACCAAAATTTTGATAGGTAGATTTTGATAGATAACACAGGGTAAATATTGGTGTATAAAAATGTTGATATTTTACATAAATATTCATAAAAAAAGGTAAGATATGTCAGATCCATACGGTATAACCAGAAACCAAATACAACAGCACCTGCGATATTTTGTTTTTAGGCAATAAGAGATACAAAAAAAATAATGAGATAAAACAAATATGTTAGAGCAGTGGAATCTTATTTAAAGATCATTGAACAAAGAAATGTATCATTCAGTTGGAATGTAGTTCATGGAATGGTATATTATGTGTGTATACATATTATGGTAAAGCAAGGCGTTGGTATCAACATCTCATGATGTACGTGCCTGGCCAAGGCTAGGGAGAGGGCAAGCTACAAGAGTTTAACCTGAATACAGATTTTATGTACAAAATTAAATTGTGACCCCAGTTTCAGTACATCACATCCTGTTGGGAATCTAGGTAAGATTTAGCCATGTTCAGGCGTCACAGCCACTCCACCTAGTTGAAGACTGGTCCCATGATTTATTGAATATTATGTTTAAACTTGTACTTGCGAATGATGAAGAATGACAAGACACATTAATCAATGACATTTAAATGACGAGACACATTAATGACATTTACAAGAAATGCAAAGGTTAAAGAAAAATTTACATTAGAATGTGACTGAATTTTGAACATCTTAAATCAACCAGTATGAAACGATTAATAATTTTAATTTTTTAAAATCATCTTCACGCGTAAAACCTGGTTATATTTTAAGTTAACTCTATTACGTGGTGTGCTTTAAAACAGAAGAAATATATTCTTGATGGTAAAAACTGCTTAGCTGTATTTTACATTTTGTGGTTTATTTTGATAAAATTACTAACGATACTTTTGCAAATTGAGATAATTTTTTTAAACTTTAAAAAATAAAATTAAACAGAATAAATAATTTGTTATATTAACTTGTGATGGAAACAAAAATTACAAGAATTGCAAATAAAACATTACAAATTTCAAATAAATGTGCTGACATTGACATAAGTTAGGAAGAAAATTAAGCATATTAAAATTGTTTGAAATTAATATTGTGTAACATTCTAATATTGCAGCAGATTGTTAGTGAATATAACAATTTAAAATTATGTTAATTGTAGTTAATAACACCAAAGAAAAAGAAGGGATATACTAATCAAAACATTAAAGTCTTAGCACAGTTATGGTTGATATTGCCCACCTATAAATGAACATTTATTTAGGACTTATTAAACACAGAATTTTACAATTTTAAAGAAACGAAACCTTCTGTCTGGCAGTTAGACATGACACTCAACAGTGCAAATTTACCCTAACAAACTTCATTTGCATTTCTACCAAGTTTAACTGCAGCTAGTAATAATAAATTTTAAAAAGCTGTTGGCATCGATATCAACTTTTTATGAGACAGACATTATTAAATCATTAAATGCACTCAAGTTGTAACCAGGATGCATTGAACAATAGTTCCTGTCACTCTGGTTTACACACCCAAAACAAAACAGTACTCTTTAAATTGTGCACATATTAGAGGTATACAACAAAGATATAGCAACAAAAAAAAACAACACAGTCAGGAACAAATTATTAACCTTAAACAATTTGGACCTGTGGGATTATTTAGACATTGTGCAATTTTGGGGCCATAATCATTTGAGTGTTGTTTTTTTTTAAATGGTCATCTTCAAAGCTGTTTTAAGAGCAAATCTTTCAGAAACTTAGGTTGTATAAAATGTGCACTAAAGGCAAGACTGTAACATCCTGTAACATAAATGTTACTTATGATCATTAAAAAGCTTAAAGTTAGTTTTTTTTTTTAAATATTCATATCCTGTAACTCATCAAAAGATTTATAGATTGAATCCAATAAATTTTCAAGTTGAAAGCTTGTACTTGAGTGATCCCCTTAGATTAGGAGCAAGACAACAAAAGAACAAATTCTTTTCTTTTAACTCAAGACTTACTACTATAATTGTGTAGACAGGTACTCAGGATTAAATCAATGTTATTAACAGTTTTGTTACAACTCAACTTTGTGCTGGTCTTTATAGAATTAGGTAGAAATATAATCACCAGTTGACCAATTATAGAATGAATTGACATAAGAGATACATTTTGGGACTAAGCAAATTGAAAAAAATTTATTTTTCCCTTGAAAGCTGAATTAAATATATGAAAACATTAATTGCTTTTTTTTTGTGTGTGGAAAAATGAATTGCTCAAGAATTTGCAACTTGTTTCAGTTTGGTTAAAAATATTAAATGCAACCCAAACTCCATTCACGTCACAAAACATTTAAACTCGAACAGTTACACGAGTCATCATAAGCTTTAATCTATAAATTAACCAATAAAACCCACATGACTTAAACTTGGATTATTCACATCTGTTTACTCAATAGAAAAAGATCTACAATTTTATCTTTTGACCAAATTTTTATTTTGATTTTCTGTATCCTCAATTTTATCTTCTTGTAATGTGCAAAATAAACTAAAGAACCGTAAATGATAGCTTTAAATAAATGGTTCGTTATTGTACAAATGCATTATAAGAATATGTAGACCAAATTCTGCAATTTAAAAAAAAAATATTTTAAAAAATGTATCCCCATCTTTTGTATTTCTATACTAGCAAATAAACATTTGGAACTACTGTACATTAACTTTTGGAACTACTGTACATTAACTTTTGGAACTACTGTACATTAACTTTTGGAACTACTGTACATTAACTTTCATTATTGGCAATTATTTTATTTTTAAAGTTTGATATGTCAATGCATTTGCACTGGATTTAATAAAAAAATGTTTTAAAATGTTATTGTTGTTATGATAAGAAAATATAAAATATTAAGAAATATTTTCTAACATTCATGTATTTACCACTCAAATATGAAAAGCCTATTTTAAATCTGAACTTAATATTCTTTTGGGCTAAGGATTATTTGAATTTTATGTTAATTTCAAAATTGGTGATATTATAAATATTCATGCTGAAAGATGAGCTTGTATATTTTGTTAACAGTCTACATACTGGCAGTTACAAAAATCATTTGGCAATTTTTACATAATAAATATTATACCACACACAAATTTAAAAAAAATTCCCAGCATACTTCAGAATAAATAACTAGAGAGCGCCTTCCCCGACATCATCTCCCTTGCCATCAAGTACCTTCCTCACATCATGTCCCCAGACCATTGGTAGTACCCACTGCTACGGCTCATGTTATGATGCTGGCTCGTCTGCTGTGGGTAACCACGCATCTGTGTGGAGCTGGAGATGCTGGAGTTGTGGAAGCTGTTGTTCGGGTGTGAGACTGAGTGATTGTGGTGGCCGCTGCCGTTGAAGCTTTGCTCATGAAGCACCTGCTCCAGTTCCTGCTGGGTGTCCAAGATGTGGACCTGGAACGGGGAGCCAGGAACATCCACTCCAGACCACCTACCATCGGATGATGTAGTGAAAAAATTCATTAAAATCCAATTGTAATTAATTCAGACAGTGAGAGTTTAAAACTATCTTATTTTCTTCATACCTAGTTATAAAGCAAATATAATTAAATGAAAATGGTGGTTTTTTTTCCATTCTGAAGTAATGCTTTGGAAATATTTTATTTGAAAATACCTGATAAGAGTGAAAAGGAGATATTTATCCTAAGTTTATGATCGATAATAAGGAGCTGCTCAGAGTGAACATTTAATTCACAAAAGGGAATAACTTTTTTACATCAAATTAACGAAAGTATTTTAAATGCATTGAGGGTTTCAACAAGCTAAGATAAGATGATCACAATTTAAGTAGCTGCAGCCAGTCCTTAATTCCCAACCTACTTACATTTTTAATTAACTCTAATATTTAGAATAAACAGTGTTGACATAAATTCACAAGACATTTTCTAATATTTAGGATGAACAGTTTTTACATACGTTCACAAGACATTTTCTAATATTTAGGATAAACAGTTTTGTCATAAGTTCACAAGACATTTTCTAATATTTAGAATAAACAGTTTTGACATAAAGTCACAAGACATTTTCTAATATTTAGGATAACAGTTTTGACATAAGTTCACAAGACATTTTCTAATATTTAGAATAAACAGCTTTGACATAAGTTCACAAGACATTTTCTAATATTTAGGATAAACAGTTGGAACATAAGTTCACAAGACATTTTCTAATATTTAGGATAAACAGTTTTGACATAAGTTCACAAGACATTTTCTAATATTTAGGATAAACAGTTTTGACATAAGTTCACAAGACATTTTCTAATATTTAGAATAAACAGCTTTGACATAAGTTCACAAGACATTTTCTAATATTTAGGATAAACAGTTGGAACATAAGTTCACAAGACATTTTCTAATATTTAGGATAAACAGTTTTGACATAAGTTCACAAGACATTTTCTAATATTTAGGATAAACAGTTTTGACATAAGTTCACAAGACATTTTCTAATATTTAGGATAAACAGTTTTGACATAAGTTCACAAGACATTTTCTAATATTTAGGATAAACAGTTTTGACATAAGTTCACAAGACATTTTCTAATATTTAGAATAAACAGCTTTGACATAAGTTCACAAGACATTTTCTAATATTTAGGATAAACAGTTGGAACATAAGTTCACAAGACATTTTCTAATATTTAGGATAAACAGTTTTGACATAAGTTCACAAGACATTTTGCTAGCAGATTTTTTTTTAAATTTGTTGCTCTGTTACTAAATACTCTGTAAACTTTAAAACCAGGGACGGGATGGGTCTAAGCATATTACTCATTTAGGAGCAATGCTTAGTCAACTGACCTTTGATCATTCCAGATAGATCAATAAGAGAACATATGTTTCAAGATCTAGTACTAGAGGTAATTATGAACAGTAGTTATCCATGGGCCGACATCATGGACCCCAGGAAGAGATTTTTAAAATTATTTTCTATTGCCTTATTATTTTTCAGATGTCAGAATTGCAGTATAGAATAGGTCATGCATCACACAGTGCTGAATATTTTGAAGATCGTGCGGGTAGGACTACATTACAGAGTCAATCTCACTATCGAATTAAAATGCATGGAAGGTTCAATCCACTGATACAAAGTAACACATAACTACCTGACATCAGTAACATAATATGGTTCAATCTATATCTCATAATAGGCTTAGCTGAGACAATTTAAAGTGTAACATACCTGACATGAATAATATACAAGCCAGTCACTGAAGGATAATATCTGCACAGAATTGTACGATCTTTCTGACTCTCTCTGTACATCTCCACCTGGAAGGCTCCTGGTAGCAAATTCCCACACATTATTTGTATGCTATGCATAGTTATAAATACAAATACAGAGAAACACAAACATTTTGGATCCTCATTTATTAGGTTTTTTTTATTACCTTAATTGGCTTTTAACAATCCTTACATAGAGACATACATAACTATACATAGAGACACAGATTTGTACATACAAAAACAGACTTGTACATACAAAAAACAGACTTGTACATACAAATAAAACAGACTTGTACATACAAAAACAGAATTGTACATACAAAAAACAGACTTGTACATACAGACTTAGATTTGTACATACAGACTTAGATTTGTACACACAGACATAAACACACAGACATAGATCTGTTCATACAGACACATAGAATCTCTCAACACATATCAACATTTCTGAGTGACAATACACAAATACCAGACATGGGAAACGACAAAACAAGACAATATTTACATGAAGTTGCAGAAAAATTTAAGTACATATTTCCATAAAATCTACTCAGTCCGTCAATATATTCCCTAGGTAAATTTTTACATCATGTGAAATTGATTGGTAATTGCAAATACAAACTAAACTGAATTCTCCACTTTTCAAACAGGAAAATAATCAATTAACATTATTCACTCTAACCTTTAGGTCCACGAATCCTAACAGTCAACTGACCAGCACCAGCGCCCCGTGTCTCCACAATAAACTGGCTCTGGAAGTTTGCCAGGATGCCATGCTCCACACCAGGACCACTGACCCTGACCTTGGAAGCATCAGGTTGTGCTGAAACCTTGAAGTGGTATGGGCTTCCTGTAATAAATAAAAATAAATCAAAGTAGAGTTACTTATGAAAAAAGTTTTAAAAGTATAAAGAATAAAGTATAAAGACTAAATTATAAAGAATAAAGTTTGTGTGGACTTAGATCGAAAAGCAGTAACTCTCTCAGAGAATTATGAAAATGTAACTTTATGGCTCTGTGGTGGTGACCCAAGCCAGCCATTGCCTTGGCCATCTTGGCCTCTGCATAAATCTGACTCAAAATGTCTTGGTCATTTCAAAATACATCTTTCAAATGTGTTATCTGGACATAGTCAATGTCATTGTTTTCCCCCAAAAATACATGTTTTTTTAAATACAGTTAAAATTCCAGGAGACTCTCTCTGTAAGCTAACAATTTCCTTTTTTATGTACACTCAAACTTAAAATTATAATCTGCTTTGAGAAGTCTCTTGGTCTGAAAAAAAACCCTCAACTTTAACCAGATGATTTCATTACTTTTCTAAATATATCCGTTTCGAGTGCCTGCTTACCTTGTACATGTTCACCACCATATTTTATTTATATCTTCTTCTTCTTCTATATCTTAAGGGCCCACGATCAATTTATTGATCATTTTGGCTCCTATGCATGTAGATGGGATTTGCAATGTTTCTGTTACTGGTGGTGATGAGGAAATTATGCACTAGGGGTTTGAAGGCTTGAGGCAATAGACACAAATGTGCCTGCTTACCTTGTACATGTTCACCACCATATTTTATTTATATGCCTGCTTACCTTGAACATGTTCACCACCATATTTTATTTATATGCCTGCTTACCTTGAACATGTTCACCACCATATTTTATTTATATGCCTGCTTACCTTGAACATGTTCACCACCATATTTTATTTGTAAAACATGTCTTCCGGCCTCCTGGGGCTGCACAACCAAACGGTAGGTCCCGTCATGGTGGTCACTCAATTCACAGTAGGCCACTTTGGTGGGTCCCATGCAGTAGGCAGTTAGCTCACCTGACATTGGGCAGGAGGGTTAAGTCAAAAGATTTACTTTTAATTAGATACGGCAACATTTAATATATTCAAAATTATTAAAAAAATTGAAGATATTAAAAAATATCATGTTCATCAAAAATGTCACATAGAAATTGTAAAACTAGAACATTAAACGCTGAAAGAAGATGGTGGATTGTATCAATTTTTCTGCACATCATCTGAAATTATAATGAGTCTTTTTAAACATATGTATGTTGCATTTGGGAAAAAGTCATATTGTAAAAGTTCAATTAATGATAAGCATTAAACTAAGACAAGCAACAAATGACATAATTGAATGAAAATGGTTTTAAAAATGTGTATGTTGTTAGACAAAAAGTGCATCATATATGTGTTTATCGTGACTGTTATATTATGTCTTGGCCCAAATTTTGATTAAAATATTAATTTTTAAAAGCCAGCAGTTTTTAGGGCTTTAAAAAAAAAGTTAAACAGAACAGTTTAACTTGGAATACTTGTCCGACTCATAGCAAGTTAAACACAGCAGTTTAACTTGGAATACTTGTCTGGCTCATAGCAAGTTAAACACAACAGTTTAACTTGAAAAACTTGTCCGGCTCATAGCAAGTTAAACACAACAGTTTAACTTGGAATACTAGTCCGACTCATAAAAAGTTTTTCAGATGCTCCCTCAAAAAAAACAGGGAACACACTATTCTGCATTGAAGTCTTAAAAACTTCTGGCTTAACAATAAAACAGAAAGTTTTCAAAAAATAAATAATCATATATATCATGACATCACAAAATGAGTTGAAAATAGTCCAAACTAAATTTTTTTACGAATGGAGGTAAATGAGGGAGAGTATGAAAATAAGGTTTGTAGTTTGTGTTGGTCAAACCTTGGTTGTTGTTTTTTTTAAATATTTAAAAAAAATTGTTTTCCTAAAAAATTTCTTGAATAAATATTTTTACTAGTTTTCAAAATTGTCAAACTTAATTAAATATATATATTTTTAATTTTAACATTAAAGGCCTTTAAAACATAGTTTACACCTATATCAGCTACATCTACCTGCAAGGGCAAATTAAAATAGACAATTAAAAATTTATAACTCAAATAATGAAGGATTTATTTGATATCAGGAACGGGATAAACAAAACCTAAATTAATTTTGTGATGTCATTTCAGATACTAAAAATCTATTTAAATAAATTTTAAAAAGTTATTAAGTCCCACCTTTCTAACACAGGACTTAACATACACACAATTTAACATCAGCATTTTCATTTTAAAAGGTTTTGAAGTTACATTAATAACTTTATATCTTATTCAAAAATAAATTAGAAAGGATAGTGAATAAGTCAAGTGTGTTGTTAAGACCTGTGTGACACAGAGGTGGAGATGATTTGAGAATGGTGCTAAAAAATATATGTCAGTCAGCTGTGGGAACCCTTGATTAGAAGAAGCTGCAAGTGAGATGAAGGCTTTATCAGAACAGAAAACTGGTTTTAAATAACTTTAGGAAGTTTCCGCAAGTAAATTAAATACAATCTTTTTCATTGTTAAATCTTTTGTTTTCCTTCAAATTAAGCAGGCTGCAATGGAAAAAAAAATATGGACTTTTAATTATTTTTTAACAATTAGTCATTCTTTGATTTCAGAGCTGAGGAAAAAAAAATGCAGTAAAAGCTGGATAATTTGTCATTCTTAAAAATTTTAAATGTAATTTATCCATGGCCAGATTAAGATGTCAGATAAGTTTACTTACACCTCAGATTTTTATTAAGATACTTGACTCATTTTTCCACAAAAATCAGAAATTTCTCATCATTTACTAAGGTGACAACCTAGCTTCACACTTAACGGCAGGGAACAATTGTCTTTAATATAAAAACTAATGCAACAGTTACTTAAGCTGCTTCATTTTTCATCTCCTCTGGACTGAAGTTAAAATAGAAAAGTATCTGATGATACAAAGGTAGGGTCCTCTGGTAATTTTTGTGTAAATATCCAGAAAAGTGTTTATAACAACATTAAACTGTTAGTGTCCTTTCAGTAATCATCATTACATTTTTGAAAAACTATATTTTTTTCCTAATCTCCAGCTGTGGTAAGACAAACTGTTGCCTTACCTGGGCCAGCTTTTCTAGTGTCTATGCGGAAGTCCAGGCTGTTGCCAAGAAGTCCCCCTTTCAGGCCTTCACCGTTGACCACCACACGATTGGGATACGATGCTCCAATCACATTAACCTTATAAGGTGCTCCACGCAGCTGAAGGGAAGTATATTAGATTTTGATAAAAACATGAATGTGTATACTACAATTATGTAACAAGATTTTGATTATTAAAAAAAAATTAAGATTATTTGTTTTTTCACCATTGCTTTGAGACAAACTCACGTGTCCAGAAATTTTTCTACATATACAGTAGATGTTGATTAAATCAATGCAAAAAATGTAAATTAATCCATATAATTAAATCAATAACTATAATTCTCTAGATATGAAAGGAAGTAAGGTGTAATGGTGTGTAACTTATGTACAAGATAATAATTGATGGACTACATAATTTAAGTTGTGAAATTAAATATAAGAACAAGGTATGGTAAACTTGAATTCACTGACAGGACAAAAGATTGATGTTTCTTAGCCGAATAAACACTCTTTTGTCCCGTCAATGAATTCATGTTTACCATACCTTGTTCTTATAATTCAACTTATTTACAGCCTTTCACAAAATTGGATTTTAAAAAAAAAATCAATCTACCAATCAACCTTCCAATCAATCTACCGAACTAGTTCTGCAGTTCTCAACGGGTGGGTTGCTTGAGAACTTCAAGTTCAAGAAATATTTCAACTCGCATTTAATTGAAGAATGATCCTACCTGTCTTCCATTCCAGGAAATATTAAGCAGATAAGCTCCAGGTATGACAGGGATGTATGTACACCTGTACTTTCCTCCACCAAGTGGGGTCTTAAACACCTGAATCTCTGCCCTGACGCCTGTCAGCTCTATATCTGGTTCACCTGAAAAATGTCACATTCAGAGACACATTTTAAACTATATGCATAACTGTATCAGAAACACAGAAAGCTGCTTAGTATGGCATCTTCTAATGGATGTATTTGTCAGGCAAGTGCATTTTAGTTCATGGGTCGGCCAACAATGCCCTAACTTAAAGCAAAACTAATATTTCAAATCCAAATTGGCAGAGGTTGATGGCTACTGTGTGAGCATGAAGTCTAATGCTAATAAATTGATATGTAGAAGTTATAAACTCTAATCTTTTCTTAAACAGCCAAAAATCGATAAACTTTTTTTTGAATAATTACTGTTTTTTTTCTTCTGTCAGATTCAGTTTCTACTCAATAGATAAAACTAAAGCTGAATAACCAAGGAAATTTTTGCTGTTAGCTGTTACCACTGGTAGCAGACTTTAAAAAAGTCTTTTTTTTCTTTTCTTTTTTTTAAAAAGAATGTAGATGCTAAAACATAAAATCAATTGCTTAATCGAGTAGAAAAAACATGCAAAGGTGTCACCACAAGCAACCCACCTGGACCAGCCTGGCTGCCATCTATGGTAAACTCAGCTTCCTCTCTGACAATGGCTTCCTTCAGCCCACGCCCAGTCAACCAGACTTTGCTTGGGTCAGCCACTCCACTGACTGCGTAACCCATGTATGGGGAGTTCACCAGTGGATGGTCTGACCAGTACAGGTGAATATGATGAAGACCTGTGGAAGGTATGACAAGTTTTGTGTCAACATTCCTTGGATAATTTCAGAGGACATTTATTTTGCTTTCATTTTCAAAAACTCATGAGCAAAGTATTTTGAGTTTTAAAAGCTAATTTCAACAGTAACACCTAGGTATATATCTGCTTCATTATTTCTAAAAAGGAGGATTACTGGTTCAACACTTCACAAACAGATTTAGATAAACAAGTACAGAGACTTGAGAAGATGTGGAATGATCTGAAAAGTTTGGCTCAGATACATAAAAGGATAAATGGGCTATGAGCATCAGAGACTTAAAAGAAAGATGTTCCACTCTCCTACCTTCTTCTCTTGGGACAAATTTGACAATGCTTTTGCCTTTATGTTCATCATCCACCTCCACAGGAAGGAATGCACTGGGACTTTTGACCTCTGCCCTCAAATGACCTGTGATGAAAAAAAAAACAAAAAACAAAGCATAAAACATCCTTTTGCCAATGAGTGGAGTCAAGCATGGTTGGCCCATAATAGTAAAATGTCCTGGGATGTTGAGGCCGAAATAGGCTCAGAAATCGTAATAAGTGGGGAGACTTGACAAGTGTTGGAAGTAGCCTGGAGCTCTGCTGAACTATGTTTGGGTAAAAGATTTGGAATCAGAGAATGGTTCCAGTTTAAAACACTGCGACATTTTATAATAAAATATACACTCAAGATATATATACATATTTTTAACGCGAAAATGCTAAACACGAAAAAGCGCTTAACGCAAAATAATTATGCAGTCCCGACTAAATATCAGGTTTTTCATTTATTTTTTTCTTTTAACACGAAACAAAAATATCCTAATATTGAAACATTTCATTTCTCTGAAAAAAACATACAACATCCAAAAAGAATTGTAGAGGGGCCTGAATTAAAAAAAGAGGCGGTGTCTCGTGTGAAAGAAGGCTAACTCGGCTATGAAATACCAGACCTGTTTACCCCCTAACTCTTAAAATCATACAATAACATCACAAAATCTTTCAATACATTATCTTAATAGTAAAAAAAATTAACATACAGTATATATAGTGTATACATGTCAAAATCGTACACTGTACGCCAAAATCGTAAGAGTAAACAGGTCTGGAAATACCGCCATCTATTTTGACAAATTGATGCTCTAAAAAAAAATGCAACCCCCCCCCCCCCCCGAAAAATCTGATTATTTTCCAAAATATCAATAAATTGTTATTTTTTTTTTAAATTAAAATTATTGAAGTTTATTAAGTTTTTATTAATATTTCTATTCATTTTATTGTTTTTTTTAAAATGCATATATACTTATGAATGTACAAAATGTGTAATAATTTGAAATGTAAATAATGTATCTAATATGATGTACTAAAATGTAATTTTGGTGAGAATATTTTTTTTGTATGCACCGTTTAACATGAAATTCTTCTAACACGAAGAAATAATTCTGTCCCCTAAGTTTCGTGTTGAACTATTTTCACTGGATTTATTTATATATACATACAAACACACACACATTATATATATTATATGGTGTCATGAAATAAATCCAACCTGACATGACAAGTCGATGCCTGACTTAGAAAAGGCTTTCGACTGGGTAATGCCACATAATAATGGCCAAAATAGAAGGCTATTCTTTTTGATGCGTTCTGGCAAAAAAAATAATTTCAGAATCTAGCACGGTTTACTTTAATTTCAAACAATCCATAGCTATGTGCAATAAAGTTTAATTTTATGCATGTCCCTTATTTGATAGATTTTTAAAAAAAGAAAAATAACCAGCACAAAGGTTTTCCTAGTTTGATTACAGCCTGGCAATATTACCCTAAGTATAGCCTGTATCTAGGTTCGGTTAGCTGGGAAATTTAATTTAAAATATGTGTTTCACACAATACATTTTAATTTTAGTTTTACATTTTGTTAGACAAAAACTTTTTAAATCTTGATTAGGCAACTACGGTCAACAGTGTTGCTGACGTGCTTACCAGGACCAGCCTCGGAAGTGTCAAAGGGGATTTGCTTCTCCTCTCCAACAACCAGGTGGATCCGCTCTTGCCCATCCATGTAATGGTGCCATCCGCCGATAACCTTGACCTTTCTGGCATCCACAACCTTGGGGTGGAATGGGCTGCCTGCGTGGGTTGAAATATTTGTGTTGAATTTATGAGACAATCAAACGATAATATCTTATTTTTTAAAGTCTTTTTTTTTTTAAAATTTTGCTTGTGTTCACATTTATTGAAATGACCCACTGGCCGGCCTATTTCTCACATCATTTGGTTTGGTTCTTAATATCTGTGTCCACACATTTCAAGACCTTTGCCCTTCATAAGCTTCTTTCCATCTGATCAAACATTACAATAAATATTCTTATTACACAGTATCCTCCTTAGGCCATATTTAATGAAATAGAAAAAATCTTATTACCACACTAAGTTAAGATTTATAAAATTGCGTCATTTAACATTTTATTTTCGTACTTGAAGATAAAACTAAAACTTGTATTTACTTTGTGACACGTAATATTAAATGCCATTAAAAAAAAAATCATAAAGCCAAGCAGTGAAGTAGTTCTGACTTGTTTGAAGTTTGATCGATGAGACAAACCTGGAATCTCTTTGCCGTTCCATCTGACATATACATCGAACAGGCCAACTTCCACAGGGATGTATGTGACCTTGTACTGGCCATCAGGCAGGGGATCAATGCTACATTTAGCAATGGCATTGGGTCCTGTAGATTGAAACATTTGATATTATGATTTTTAAATATCCGTGCCCATTTTGAACAATATTCCGTTTGCTATCAATAATCTTTTTGTGATGACTACTGTTTAAACTCCAAAATCTTTCTCCTATTTAATTTGGTGTCAAGAAATACAATTTTCAAAATGGACCTAATGCGGTCAAGGAGGTTTGTTTAGAAATCAAACATAAGAACGATGAACATGAGGCTGCCCCCCCAACATTTTATTTTTTCCTATCTCACCATCGACTTGGACTGACGGGTCACCCTTCAGGTTCCTAGCATCTATTATAAATGTGGCCGGTTTGTCTTCCTCTCCTCTATGTAGACCCTCACCATGCGCTGGAGGCAGCGTACCCTCAGAGATGTCTTGATGAAAGGGACTACCTGTAAATGTACCCTTTGTTTTAGTCATGCTAAGGAATTCAAGTACAGTGTGTACTCACCAATAGATAGCAAGAGGCTGATACTAGGTGAATATATCAAGAACTTTTGGTCATATAAATTACAAGAACACAAAGTTTTAAAAAAGACGAAAGAAAAAAAGAAGAAATATCATACTAGAACAGTAGAACATTTTGACAGGTCCTCAGTGACAGATGAAGACCAGAGTAACACGTGAAACCAACAAGACATTATGATAACCCAATGTCAGATCAATTCGTTACTATTTTAACAAAGGGTTGGGAGTTGATTTTTCTTTGGCAGAGCTCCAATCCTGACAAATTTTTTGTCAGCTCTGCTCCACGCACCCATTAAGGTGCAGTTAAGGGAGGGGGGGGGGTTGCTAAGCGTTTAAAGAAATGAATCTATTTTTGTCTTATACCCCCCCCCCCATTTTATTAACTAGGCATTAAAAATGCATGTACCAGCAACAAAGCTGGCAGAAGAGTGGGCAACATAGCTATAGAAGAATGGGGCAACATAGCTGGTAGAAGAGTGGGCAACATAGCTATAGAAGAATGGGGCAAAATAGCTGGTAGAAGAGTGGGCAACATGGCAAATAGAAGGGTGGGGACAAAATAGCTGTAGAAGAGGGGGCAGCAGGGGTAGAAGAATGGAGAAACATGGCTGGTAGAAGAGAGGGGCAACATAGCTAATAGAAGAATGGGGCAACATAGCTGGTAGAAGAGTGGGGTAAACAGTGGTGAACGTGTGGGGCAACATATGTGATACAAGAGCGTGGCAAGCGTAGCTGGTAAAAGAATGGGGCTACACAGATGGTAGAACAGAGGGGTAACACAGCTGGTGAAGGAGAGGGGGCTACATAGGTTGTAGAAGAGTGGGGCAATATAGCAGGTAGAAGAGAGGGGGGAAACATAGCTGGTAGAGGATTGGGGCAAAATAGCTAGTGGAGGATTGGGGCTACATGGCTGTAGAAGAGTGGGGCAACATAGCTGGTAGAAGAGTGTATCATCAATTTCAATAACTTTTAAAGGTAAACATAATTTTTTTGATATTTTAAAGTTTAATCAGTTAAAATTCTTGGTGCTCAAGTAAGAAACTTTACTAGCTCCGGGTGCAAAGACCATGCCCCGAGCTCCACTCCAAATCCCTCATTTTCACTCTTACAGCTCACAAGTTCATGGTGACCCCCCCCCCCCCCCCCCCCCTCCCCCCCCTAACAGTTAACTGCAACAGACGTGTGAGAGATAATTATTATTGCTTGGTTTCCAGGAACTAGAAAGTACAGTACGTGAGTTTCTTGGCCTGGATAAAAATGGCGACAGGTCAAAGGACGGGGAGGAATATAAAATAACACCATGCATATCCCAAGTTCAGTGGACACACCTTAGCCCAACACAGACGTCTATTAAAAGATTGTGCATTTAATTATGACTTGTTTAAATAGAGTGTCGCGTCAGACAACTCAATTTGTGAAGAATGAATGGGCTGCTGTGCAAGGAAGCAGTGTCAATATTCAGTTTAAATAAGTATAATATTATCATTAATATGTATTTATATCTAGACTGTAACGTCTTATCATGATGTGGTACATGTTAAGGACGACTGCCACTATTTTATCGAATTTCACGAATGTATCCCTAAATCGATCCCTATGCCTAACCTGAACCCTAAATCGATCCCTCAACCTAACCTAAACCCCAATTCACTGCAACTATAATAAACACCCAAAAGACGCTGTGGCAACCGTCCTTAACATTAGCCGAATATGGTCTCTCAAGAATGGTAAGCAAGTACACCAACCCCCCCCCCCTCCCCTCTTCTGTAAACATCCAAAATCAGACAGTGAGAGCACCACACCTTTCTCACTTTTTCACCCAAAAGACGCTGTGGCAACCGTCCTTAACATTAGACGAATATGGTCTCTCAAGAATGGTAAGCAAGTACACCAACCCCCCCCCCTCCCCTCTTCTGTAAACATCCAAAATCAGACAGTGAGAGCACCACACCTTTCTCACTTTTTCGGTGCCAGACTACATGAGGAGTACAGTAATACTCTACTCGCCGGAAAACATATGGACCAACAAAGGATGACTATGGATGGACCGGAATACAGTCTATATCATGATCCCACGCTAGTAGCAGAAATAAAATTTAAAAAGGGTAGGCTACGCTGGGCAGGACACTTTGAAAGAATTCCAAATGACTAGGGAGTGAAATCCCAGGGGAAAACGGCTCAAGGGCAGATCTAGGCTTAGATGGATGGATGAGTGGGAAAAGGTCTACGGCAGCTTCCAAGCATGAAAAAGAAAAGCGTGAGTTAGGTCTGAGTGGAAGGAACGAGCCCAGATAGGCCAAATCCCTACATGCGCTGTATAGCCACAGGGATGGATGGATGTGAGCCACGAAGAGTGTGTTATTATCATACTATACCGATGGTCTTGACGGGGGTCTTTAGTTAAATGAGCGGCAAACACATTTTCTGTTCTGTGACACGAACACAACACTGGCAGCACAAGGGTTAAACACAAAAAAACATGTCCTGTTCTGTCATATAAACACAACACTGGCAGCACAGGGGCTAAACACAAACACATGTCCTGTTTCTGTGCTATGAACACAACACTGGCAGCACAAGGGCTAAACACAAAAACACATTTCCTGTTTGTGTGATATGAACACAACACTGGCAGCACAAGGAGTAAATACAAACACATTTCCTGTTCTGTGATATGAACACATCACTGAGAGCACAAGGGCTAAACACAAACACATTTTCTGTTCTGTGATATGAGCACAACACTGGCAGCAAAAGAGCTAAACACAAACACATTTCCTGTTCTGTGATATGATCACAACACTGGCAGCACAAGGAGTAAATAAAACCACATTTTCTGTTCTGTGTTATAAACTCAACACTGACAACACACAGGCTATAAATAAACCTACATAAACAACCACAAGACAGTACAATGAAAATAAATAAAGATAGGCATAAAGCATTTATATAAAAAGCTGTCAAAAAGCTTCGCACAATGATCAAGGGGTCGCACAATGATCAAGGGGTCGCACAATGATCAAGGGGTCGCACAATGATCAAGGGGTCGCACAATGATCAAGGGGGTCGGGATGAGATCATATTGGAGTGGGCGGAGGGGGGTAAAGGTATGCTTTGTTCTTAGGCCCTCAAACAAGATTTTGTGAATATTACAAACATACAGAGCTGGACTGAGAGTTGACGAAACCCTATGCTATACAAAGCCCAGAGGTCCCCTTACCGTTTTAGATAACATCAGTTGGTCAAATAAAAATTAAAAATGTAAGCCTTTCAAATATATGGAAATAATAAGAAAAATAGAAGAAAAGAAGAAAATAAACAAATAAGAAAACACAACTTCAAAGTTTTTAGTTTTTATTAATATTAATATTTTTTTTTGTGAGGCCATAAGCTGCAGCTTATTTTAACTTGTATGAAGCCCTGCTTCTTTACATAATGTGTCATTTGTCGCATGTGATCAGAGTAAGATGTCGAGAAACACATATTGCACCGTTTTATTTATCCATTGATCAAAAATAGAAAAAAGAATAACAACGAATATTATAATTGGGTTTAATCTGTCATTCACAGCTCTACGTGGATAAGGAACCACTTAAAAAATGATGCTCTATTTTCATCGCGTTTGAAGCAGATGGTTTCGGAAGGTGGAGCGGTAGAGAGTATGTGCAGATTTTTGTCTCTACGTGACCATTTTGAAAAAAAAAAATGAGTGCTAATGTTGCCAGTTTTACTTGCTCTTGGGAGCTACGATGGGAGCCGTATGTTTTTTGTTTTTTTTTAGGGGGGGGGGTGTGAAAGGCAGTGACGGACTAAAGTTCTATTTTTTACCAAAAAATGTACTAGCGTCCGAAAAGAGGTGCGGAGGGGGCGGCCCGTAGCGGACCACCACCGGCTGCAGTTATTTTCTTTAAATGGATGGCGGCATTTTGGCTAACTGCTGAGTTTTTTTTTTCTTGTTTTTTCTTGTTTTGATTTTGTGGAATAAGGCGATACAGATCTTTGCCGGCCCCGGACGGCACTTGGGCTAGATACCCCACTGACCAGCAGGGGTCCTAAGACTTGAAGTCCTTTCTAACAAATGAAAACACATTTCAGCTCAAGCAATCTGCAACGGGTTCAATCTTTCAACAACAACCAAAAAAAAAAAAAAAGTTCGGTGTAACTGTAATGCTGGATGTAGAACAGGGTGTGCTCTAACATGGGTGATCTCTGGGTAATGTAAGCTTCGAGCATCATTTAGTTATAGAACTGAGTCAAATAAATGAAGTTGTAGGGGCCACAGTTAAAATTCGTAATTGTATTTAATTACGTCATTTTACATTTACCAGGTTCCCAAGTATAAATGATCTTTAAAATGTACACTTAAGGCCATCGGTTCTCAACCCATGGGTCGTGACCCCTTTGGGGGGTTGAACGATACTCACACAGGGGTCGCCTAAGACCATCGGAAAACACATATTGATGAGGTAGCAAAGAAAATACTTTTATGGTTGGGGGTCACCACAACATGAGGAACGGTGCTAAAGGGTCGCGGCATTAGGAAGGTTGAGAATCACTGGTCTAAGGCCATGGCAAGTTTGTGTTTATTTCTGACATAAAAAGGATCAAGTAAAAGAATATAGAATATCGATTCTATAAAATAAAATACAAATTCAAGCAATGCCATTTTAACAGTCACATTTGTTGATGGAATAGAAAAATTACAGGAGCCATAATCATCACTTTACGTAAAGGCGAGAAGAACATAACACAATCATCATCTCTAGTGAGATGAACATAATACAATCATTATTTCTAGTGATAAGAACAAAATACTATCATCTCTAGTGAGATGAACATAATGCAATTATCTCTAGTGAGATGAACATTATACAATCATTATCTCTAGTGATATGAACAAAATACAATCATCTCTAGTGAGATGAACATAATACAATTATCTCTAGTGAGATGAACATAATACAATCATCTATAGTGAGATGAACATAATACAATCATCTCCAGTGAGATGAACATAATACAATTATCTCTAGTGAGATGAACATAATACAATTATCTCTAGTGAGATGAACATAATACAATCATCTCTAGTGAGATGAACATAATACAATTATCTCTAGTGAGATGAACATAATACAATCATCTATAGTGAGATGAACATAATACAATCATCTCCAGTGAGATGAACATAATACAATTATCTCTAGTGAGATGAACATAATACAATTATCTCTAGTGAGATGAACATAATACAATCATCTCTAGTGAGATGAACATAATACAATTATCTCTAGTGAGATGAACTTAATACAATTATCTCTAGTGATATGAACAAAATACAATCATCTCTAGTGAGATGAACATAATACAATCATCTCTAGTGAGATGAACATTATACAATCATCTCTAGTGAGATGAACATAATACAATCATCTCTAGTGAGATGAACATTATACAATCATCTCCAGTGTGAGAGCGCCGTAACATTTGACAGCGACAACATTGGGTCGAAGCCCATGGCATTCGTTTAACCAAAGTCAACGAAAAACATTTTTTTAACACGGCGGCGTGCTTTGAGATTTTGCCTTCCATGGTTTTTTTTTGTAAGTGGAAACTAAGACACTACCAAGTGGCAACACACTACCAAGTGGCAACACACTACCAAGTGGCAACACACTACCAAGTGGCAACACACTAACAAGTGGCAACACACTACCAAGTGGCAACACACTACCAAGTGGCAACACACTACTAAGCGGCCCCACAACACACTACCAAGTGACAACACACTACTAAGCGGCCCCACAACACACTACCAAGTGACAACACACTACTAAGCGGCCCCACAACGCACTACTAATTGGCAACACACTACTAAGCGGCCCCACAACACACTACCAAGTGACAACACACTACTAAGCGGCCCCACAACACACTACCAAGAGACAACACAATACTAAGCGGCCCCACAACACACTACCAAGTGACAACACACTACTAAGCGGCCCCACAACACACTACTAATTGGCAACACACTACCAAGCGGCCCCACAACACACTACCAAGTGACAACACACTACCAAGCGGCCCCACAACACACTACCAAGAGACAACACACTACTAAGCGGCCCCACAACGCACTACTAATTGGCAACACACTACTAAGCGGCCCCACAACACACTACCAAGTGACAACACACTACTAAGCGGCCCCACAACACACTACCAAGTGACAACACACTACTAAGCGGCCCCACAACACACTACTAATTGGCAACACACTACTAAGCGGCCCCACAACACACTACCAAGTGGCAACACACTACCAAGTTGCAACACACTACCAAGTGGCAACACACTACCAAGTGGCAACACACTACCAAGTGGCAACACACTACCAAGTGACAACACACTTTCAAGTGACAACACACTTTCAAGTGACAACACACTACCAAGTGGCAACACACTAACAAGTGACAATACACTACCAAGTGACAACACACTTTCAAATGACAACACACTACCAAGTGGCAACACACTACCAAGTGACAACACACTACCAAGTGACAACACACTACCAAGTGGCAACACACTACTAAGCGCCCCCACAACATACAACCAAATTCAAGCAATGCCTTTTAACAGTGACAATGTTGATGGAATTGAAAAATTACATGATCATTACGTTACTTAAAGGCGAGATTAACATAATACAATCATCTCTAGTGAGATGAACATAATACAATCATATCTAGTGAGATTAAAATAATACAATCATTTCTAGTGAAATGAACATAATACAATCATCTCTAGTGAGATGAATATAATACAATCATCTCTAGTGAGATGAATATAATACAATCATCTCTAATGAGATGAATATAATACAATCATCTCTCGTGAGATGAACATAATACAATCATCTCTAGTGAGATGAACATAATACAATTATCTCTAGTGAGATGAACTTAATACAATTATCTCTAGTGATATGAACAAAATACAATCATCTCTAGTGAGATGAACATAATACAATCATCTCTAGTGAGAT
>CAXITT010000015.1:2614505-2633054 GCA_964033795.1 Lymnaea stagnalis | reverse complement strand
ACACACCCTACCGAGTCCCACACCACACACTCCCAAGTGGCACACAACACACTACCAAGTGGCACCCAACACACACTACCAAGTGGCACCCAACACACACTACCAAGTGGCACCCAACACACACTACCAAGTGGCACACAACACACTTCCAAGTGGCACACAACACACTACCAAGTGGCACACAACACACACTACCAAGTGGCACCCAACACACGACCTAATAAATAAAAAAGTACACATTTTTTTAGAGTTCAAGTCACCTCCAAACTGTTAAATTTTGTAAACTATTGAGCCTGCCAGAGGAGCTTCCCTCTTCATGTAAAAAAAAAAAATCGTTTTGAGATGAGTCCGGTGTTAACATGACAAACGAGGAGCTATAGCGATAGCTTTATTTTTACAAAGGGGAGCAGAAAGATGCACGAAGCATGAAGGAACAAATGAAGGATATAAGGATATATAGGATATAATGTATTGATAAGTGTGAGGCTATTTTTTGTATCGTTTACATTTTCATTTTTAAAAAAACAAAACTTTTGAAAAGATAGTGAAGTTTGATGAAAGAAATAGGTTGTGACAAATTCCTTGAGCTTGCCCTAAACCGAAAAAAATAAATAAAAAAAAAACCAAGGGAAATTGTCACTAATTGTTTTATAGAGACTATTGGTACGTAATCTAAAGTTCACATGAACCTATTTAGACTGACCCCGAACCAAAACCAATGATCTAAAAATAGATGTGAATGAAGCTATACAAACAACATGGTACCCACCGAGCTTGGTTTCGCCCTTGCCGTTTTGATGGTCTACGATGAGGTCCGGCACCCGCACCCCGCGCGGATGTGGCGGAACCACGATGAATTTCTGCGAAGTGTTGATGGGGTCACTGCCGGACGCGACCTTACCTCCCGGGCTGCTCCGGTAGCTGCTGGACGAGCTGTGGTCAGAAGCGAAACTAGTATCCCCCCTGGAGCCGGCTTTGCCATAGCCCCGCGTGGTGCCGGCGTGGTGGTCGTGGTGTTTGATGAAGTGATGGTCGTTCAACCGAAACGTGTCGAACTGGGGATCTGTCAGGGATTTCAGTGAGACCGCCTTGACCATCATCAGCCTCCTGTCGCGTTCATTTCCCTGTGGTGACCAGGGCGGGCTGACCATCGAAGAAGAACTATCACTGCTGCCGTGCCTCGCGAGGTGTCGGCGAGCTGGATGCTCGGAGATGGTCGTCATGGTAACCGGCGTCGACCTGGGAGACGACGTGCCGCCGGCGGATCTCAAAACATGGACGGATTTGGTCGTGCCGTCCGTAGAGATGAAATAGGTGTCGGCGCTGCTGGTGCTCCCACTGCCAGAGTCGCGGAGCTGCTCCGCGTTGACTTTGATGACCTGTGACCGAGGAGAGCTGAGGCCCGACGAGCTGACGTCAGACGGGTACGAGCCCCGAGAGAAGTCGTCATCGAGCGTCTCATTGGAGAAGCTGACGTCATAGCTCTGGTTGTGATTGAACAAGATGTTGGCCCTTGACCTGTCCAAGAAGTTGTGATCTCGCGTTAAATCCACTGTGCTCTGGGATTTTTCCAACGCGGGATTAAAAGGGCGCCCGCTGTTGTAATATCTCGTGTTATCCCCCAGATACTCCATGGAATGGTTCAGACCTTTGTTAGTTCTCGTCAGCGATGAAGTCGCATGACCCGGGCCGAGCTTCCTTATGACAAACCCCCCATCAGCTGTGGGTACACCTTCATGGCTCAGCTTTGTAATAACGAAACCGTTCCCCATATTCGGGTGGCCGTCGTGGTTTATTTTCTTGATGATGAAACCACCGTCTGGGGTCGGATCCCCTCTGTGCGTTGAGAACCCCTGCGTGAGGTCCGGCACCGAAGACATGATATTCCCTTCACGCCGAAGGCCGCCCGCAGGGACTCTGATAGTTGTTATGTGTCCAGAGCCGTCGTCCAAACCTTGACTGCTTTTAAAACTGCGCTCCTGTCGTGAAGTGCTGGGCTCGTGATGTGAACTGGTGGGGAGTATTATGCCAGATGTTGACACAGGTCGGTCACTTTGACTGACGCGCCTGAGAGTGCCGTTGCCGTTCCCCGAAGCATCACTTAAGCGAGTTGATGACGACACGGTCACGTTGTGCACGTTAGGGGAGGTCGGTGTGTTGAGATCAGGTCGAGACCAAGACAGCGAGTGATTTGAAGGCTGTTGCGAGTGTTGAAAGTAATGGTGATTATGCTGGTGTGTTGAGAGGTTCCCACTAGAGGCTGAGATTTCATGATTACTTTGTTGAGAGCCCTGGGAAGAGAAATCCGGGCCGGACAATGGTGTCGGCACCACGTTGAGGTTTTTGTCGGACGTTTGAGCCTGCCTGCCGCTGTTTCTGCGGTTATAGTTTGATGTTGCGTAGGTCAGATCGTCAGACTGGAAAGACGAATCTCCCGTACTTTGATCCCACTGCTTGGACGAGATCGTGACAGAGCTGCCGGTGGTGGACGTGACCTGCACGTTATTTACGTTTGTTGCCGCAACTCCCGCGAGATTCGGCTGAGTGACAACAACGACTTTATTGGGCACGGCGTAGATGTCATAGTTATTTTCCACATTCTCAAATTTGAGACCCGCTCTTGAATGCGCTAAATTCTCAGCCGGGCTGGAACTTGATTTTTCCTCTCCATGAAACCCTTGAATGCGACCCACGGTCAACAGTTCCGATTTCTTCCCGGTGTCGGTCGTGCCTTGTTTAGCGCTGTCTTCGTTAATGGCGATATTCGTGCGATTTTTCGCCATCAGATGGTTCTCCAATTTATTCAGAAGGGACTTGTTAGAAAACACGGTTCCGCTGAGATTTTCCAATGATTTGGAATTCCGTCTCGACGCCTTGGCCTTGGCTATCTGTAGGTCGAGCTCCTCGCCCAGGGAGTCCTCGTGCATGCTGTGGGTACGGTTGTTTTGGGCGCGCTTCTCGAGAACCGTCGAAAGCTCTTTGACCAGCTCATTGTACTGCTTGGACCCGGGGTCCTTCTTGGATCGCCTGAAAATCATGGGGTAGTGTAATCCCGAATCTCTCGTGAATTTGGATTCGTTATCCTGGTACGAATCGTCGTGGTTGTCCATAGTGGCGTATTCGTTTTCGAAACCGCCATAGTCCTCGTGGCTGGTGGTGGACAACTTTTCTGTTTTACTGGTGACCCCAATTATCTGGACATTGGTGCTGCTGCTGCTTTTAATTTCCGATTTGGCACTCTTGCTGGACATATCCGTTTTGAATCCGTTTGAAGAAACATCTAAAGTCGAGCTGCTATGAGAATGGTCCGTTTTAGTGCTGTTGATGGAAACATCCTTCTTGATGGTGGTTGACGAAGCCGCCACTGTGACGTTGGTTGAGGACACCTCGGTGTTGGCCCTGCTGGAAAAATCTGTCGTGAGGCTTTTGTTTGAAATGTCTTCCCCGTAGTCATTTTTCGACAAGTCCGGGTTAATATTGGACCTGGACATGGCCGGACTGGGCATGTAGTAATGATCCGTGCTATCGCCATTGACATCGGCGTGCAGCACGTCCACGATAAGCTCGGGTACTGAAGGTGACGACACCGTGGCATAGGCGTCCTCAAGGTCATCGTCTGAAGACATTTCCCTCCGGAAGTCATCCGGCTCCATCTCTGAATCAAAACTTTTCCTCTCGAACATATCCGCATGCGCCCGCGAGGTGTTCTGGACCTCATGGTTTTTCTTCTTCCCTCTACCTTTCTTACTCGCATCAGCTTTCCCACTGCTCCTGTCCGGTCTGGGCGACGACTCCAGGGAAGCTAGGTTCCTGGCCGAGACGTAGTGTCCGGAGCTGATAGAACTCGCGTTGTCCTCGTACTGGAGTATCGGCTGCCCGATCACGCGCTGGCTACGCTTGCCTTTTGGCGTAGACTGACCGTTGCCCATGCTGTCCCCGGTTGTACTTGTGGCCACAAAGCCAGACAGCGTCAACTGCTCCCCGAGCCCGAAATAAAACCCCACGGGCTCCGGGTTGACTTTAGGGCCAAAGTATGTGCCGCCGCCGCCCCTCGCTGTTCCCGAACATTTACTCTCCCCACTGAGCACGGTAGCGCCGCCACCCCTCTCCTTCCTTCTTCCACCCCCTTCTCCCACACTTTCTGCGTACTTCCCCATCACCTGTTCCTACGCTGATACATTTTTTTCCCTCCGTTTCTTCCCTTTCAAGTATTGACACAACCACGCTCCCTTTCTGTCTACCTAAATGCGCTTCCTAGATTTTCTACCTCTCCTCCAAATGTGGCACCCTGGCCATTTTTTGCGCGAACTGTTTGCATAGTTCCAATCATCACTGCCTGGGTTCGCTGGATTAGCGACGCCCCGTCTCACATCGGACTTGGTATTTTTACTATTGACACACGACAGAGTCCCCGTGTTTGCAATGTCTTAACCAGTACGTGTAGCCAAAGTTGTGCCTCCAGTGTTTATACTGAGGCCTCCGGTGCTACACTTTGCAGCCTTGATTAGTAAAACTGTGCACGGGGGCCTTCTGTGCTATCTATAGCTCTCGTCTGTGTCACAGTTTCACTTTCACTTAGCGTTCAAATTTTTAGTAACTTTTCATTTTGAAGGAAAACAAAAATAAACAAACTCATCAACATTCCAACAAGATAACACAACTCTCATTGGTTTATGAACTTTGATTCCTTTAGAGTTACACTCCTTTAAATAAATATCACATCAATTTACGCGAAGTTACGCGCAATTTAATATTAAGGCTCAACCGGGTGCTGTTTATTTTACACACGGTCCGGATATTTTGAGACAATATCCGGCGGGTCCGAGTCAGGGTCCGGTTGTTGCCAAAAAAAAAAAAAAAAGAAAAAAAAAAAGAAGAGTTATATTCTAATTTTCCATAATGTGTTCCACCCAATGAGAAGAAGTGAAAAATGTTTTTACACAGGGTCTGGATATTTTGAGACAATATCCGGCGGGCCCGAGTAAGGGTCCGGTTGTTGCAAAAAAAAAAAAAAAAAAGAAAAAAAAAAAGAAGAGTTATATTCTAATTTTCCATAATGTGTTCCACCCAATGAGAAGAAGTGAAAAATGCCCTTATAGAACCAGAATAGATTACGAAGGCATCATAGCTGAAGGCTTCAAAATAAGGATAGTTTAATAATATAATCTTAACCCATCGGTTCTAAACTTTTTTAATGCAGCGACCCTTTTATAACACTTTCCAAGTTGTGGGCGATCCACAATCAGAAGAATTATACCTTGAAAACGAGAAACAGGTTTTGGAAAATCCAGGGGGTTGGGGGGGGGGGCATGTTGTAGATAAAATGTTGTTGGTATTTTAATTTTGACCTGGAGCCCCCGGAGCTGAGAAGGTTGGAGGGTTTTGAGGAGGGAGCTCTGTCAGTCAATCCCTAGAGAATGTTTGATAAATTCACACACCTGGTTATAGTTTTTTATGTAGAAGCTTCCAACTTTTAAGGTTAGGCAAACGAAAGAAATGAAACAAAACTTAATTAATACATGATGGAATATTTAAAAAAAGAAGAACATAACATGCTAAACTACGTATATTAAGTTGACGAATGAATAATAGTTTTTTACTTTTATTTTATTTAGATTGTATGTCTCTGCCGTGTAGCCGGAGTGTAGTAACAATAAGAAACTATTCCGATCACTGTATACAATATTTTATTTTTAACATGAAAATTGGAAGAAGAGAAATAGCACTTTTTATACCCAAAAATATTTTGTCGGGCGGCCCCCCCCCCCGAGGGGGGTCGTGACCCACATGTTGAGAACCATTTCCATAAACCCATAAACATAACATTATATTTTCAATCGTTGGTTCCTTTTCATTTTTTTTCCGATACCATCATACGCACATTATTTTATCTCTATATAGATATTATAGGCTCCCTAGATATCATAATCATTCAGTGTAAGCAAACTGCTTCACTTATTAAATGTATATTAAATTACATTAGTGTTATTAAATTCTATGACAGAAGTTAGACATGATCCCCGCACTCACCCCCACCGACCCACCAAACCACACTCACATTTACCCACACATCCACACACCCGCACACACACATTTGGTCTCTCCGCATCATCAGCCACTCAACGTGTGAAATGAAATGTTACTTGTAAATTGAAAGTAGGCCTACCATGGCCATAAACCAAAGATATATACAGCTTGCTGAAACAAATAATTACAACAAAGTCGCAGCAACTACACAATTATTTTCAGCATTTTGAAACTTCATTAAGCTTACATTTAGTTTCATTTAGCTTACATTCAGTTTCATGTAGCTTACATTCAGTTTCATGTAGCTTACATTCAGTTTCATTTAGCTTACATTTAGTTTCATTTAGCTTACATTTAGTTTCATTTAGTTTCATTTAGCTTACATTTAGTTTCATTTAGCTTACATTTAGTTACATTTAGTTTATGTTAAGTTTCGCACAACTCGTCAGTCAGTTTTCTATTATTATTTACTTAATTCAGGTAAAAATGAAAAATTAAAAATCTGTTAAAAAAAAGATGCAGAGGTTCTATACACGCACGTTTCAATGTTCCCAATTGCGTGGAAGCCATTGTAGAAAATGATCATTTTTTTTAACCACTCGGGCCCGGTTACGTTTTTTTTTGCCGGGTCAGAGTATGTGCCGGGTGTGCTAATACTCGACAGTTGCGGGTATGCGGGCCAGTTCCCGGCTCAGCCCCACCACAGCAAGTGCTTTAGTGACAGTAAAATAAATAATGACAATAAAATTAAATTCCACAAACGGTTTGAGCCGTCATCTTAGTGTGAAGAAGCGCTAATAACAGAATTGGATTAGGGGAGGATTGGATCACCTCCAGGGGGGGGTTTCATTCGCACAGATGAACCTAATTTGTCATTAACAAAAAGTAACTGACATGTTATGTGTATCCTCCCCTCACCCCCCAAACTTTCCCCGGACATTTGAACGATTCATTTTTCCGGTGCTCTATGCTCATAATTTGCGCCCTTCTGAAACCTATGATAAACGTCTATTAAATCGAGCCTGCTAGCTAACAAATAGTTTAGGTCTGAAAAAATAGAATGTGCATCGTCTCCGTCAGAGAGTGTCAAGGCAAGGGGCAATAACTGAAGTTCCCATCACAACTAATGAGGTCCCCCTAAGGTGGCGGCGAGACGTGACGTAGTGAGATAAACTCTTAATGGGGTTGAGGGGCAGGGGCGCAAGCTCTCCACTGAGGCGCCCATAACAAAAGCTCCATCACGGATCGGGCGCACCAGGCAAGTTAGGTTTTGACATAATTATCTTAAAACGTAACGTGACTTAGGGCCATCAATATGCGATATAAAGCTATATAACATTACTACTCGGCGGAGAAGGTAAGGCCTATGTCGAGCATTCCTCTTAGATGGGAATGGAACGATTTTCGTTCACGCACTGAGCACAAAATAAGAATGCCGTTCTTATCTAAAGAGCACATTTTATTCTTCTTTTAATTCCATTTTATTAAAACAACCCCGTTTCAAAACACAAATAAAAACATAATACTATATAACATTAACATCATATTTCTCTGGCCATACTATATAACATAACATCATATTTCTCTGGCCTTTCTTTTTAAAAAAATTAACTAGAGAAGTCGGTACAATTTAGAATGGAAAGTCGTATTAATTGTTCTTTGCCCCTTTAAAAAAAAATGTTAAAATTCTTTTATAGCGATTAAAGCAATTAGGTCGACTTTGGATCAAAGATTTTGAGACGTAAACGCGAGTCAATTTAAAATGAACGGCGCTACTTAAAACTAGATGAGCGTAGCAGGCAAACTGCGTGAACGCTTGGCTCGCTTAACACTTGGAGAAAGCCCTATTGGATAATGGAAACACAACTTTAATTAATTAACTAATCTAAACTATTGAAAAAACACAACGCTGAGTGTCAGAACCACTTCCTGACGTCTGCTCCACGACCATTACACACAATGCAAGCGCTAAGGTGAACTAATCTTTCTCAAGTTTGGCACACAAAAAATAAGTCAGAAGTTAAAATGCGTCATCAACCTCATGGGAGTCTATCCCAAATGAACTATTAACAATTTACATTGGAAATAAAGGTAGCGCAGTTTCGCTCGGATCGGACGGAACTAAAGCAAAGATGACTTATACTGAAACTCCGCCTTTTAACTCAAACAGTGTCCTAACTAAAAAAAAAAAAAAAAAAAAAAAAACTGAGATGACTGATGAGTAAGGTCGTGAGCATTTCAGTATTAGCTAATCAAATGGGGGAAGGGAGTTTTAAAAAGGGGGCCTAGAGAGTTAAACACCATTACTGAATGAAAACAAAAGAAAAAAGGGAAAAAAAAGCACACCTCCCCCACCCGGTCGTGTGTCCTTAGGACTTCATCAGTGGACAAATACCAAGTCCAGGGATATATATCTACTGGTGAGTTGTGAACAAAGGAATACCTTCCCCATAAACATATTGCACCAACACCCCAGCTTTTGTTACTGGGTGAATGTTAGGCCTTCGAGCCAAAACTCTTGAGGTGTGAGGAAAGGTTAGGGGCAAAGGCCGTTTGCCAAGTGTACTTAAACAAAACAAAACACACACACACACAAGGAGATGATGGTCAATAGGTTATTTTCGTGGGCGGGTCAGGACGACGTTGTGCGTTTCACAAATTGCAATGGCGCATCAACAACCCACCGGGTGGGGTGAAAACGATTTGATGATACAGTGCGTAGTGGTCAACAGGGATGGTACATTACGTAGTGGTCAACAGGGATGGTACAGTACAGTGCGTAGTGGTCAACAGGGATGGTACAGTACAGTGCGTAGTGGTCAACAGGGATGGTACAGTACGTAGTGGTCAACAGGGATGGTACAGTACGTAGTGGTCAACAGTGATGGTACAGCACGTAGTGGTCAACAGGGATGGTACAGTACGTAGTGGTCAACAGGGATGGTACAGTACGTAGTGGTCAACAGGGATGGTACAGTACGTAGTGGTCAACAGGGATGGTACAGTACGTAGTGGTCAACAGGGACGGTACAGTACGTAGTGGTCAACAGGGATCACCAACAAGCCACGCGGTATTTACCTCCCCCCCCCGACATTAACACATGTCTTGAAAAAGCAATTTGATTTTTTTTGTAGTGGACAACAGGGATGGTACAGTACGTAGTGGTCAACAGGGACGGTACAGTACGTAGTGGTCAACAGGGATCACCAACAAGCCACGCGGTATTTACCTCCCCCCCCGACATTAACACATGTCTTGAAAAAGCAATTTGATTTTTTTGAACCCCCCAAAAAAAAAAAAAAAAAAAAAAAAACGAGAGAGAGAGAGAGAGAGGAGGGAGGGAGAGAGGAGGTTGAGAGGGGTGATAGTTTAGGAGGCGAGAGGGCGTTAGGGGTTGAGAGAGGTATAGAGGGAGAGAGTCAAATAAGGGAAACAGAAAAGCGCATGGTGATAGCTAGTGAGAGAGAGAGAGAGATGTGAGTGGTTAACATGACATGATCCACACACCACACCACCGGGGTACCAGTTTTCACATTAATTAACACTCAAACTTCAGATTCATTTGACAGTTTTTCAATATGACTTGGCTGTGACAAGGCGCCTCAAGTGGGAGGTTTATTTTAAAGCCAGTTCGCATACTGAAGGATTTTAAGTATAAATCAACAAAGAACTAAGCACAGACCAGTTCAAAATTAATTTGTGGATAAATTAAATGCTTTATACCAGTAAGAGCTTCTTTTAACAAAAATACGGACACCCTTTGTAGTCTGATTGCGAACATGGACCCTTGAGAATATAAATTTAGTTTGATGAAAGAGAAAATAGTTCACACGTTTATCATGCAATGAATCTATATTTATGTCCACACTCTACCTGACCTTGATGCCCACCCACGACCTTGACGCCCACCCACGACCTTGACGACCACCCACGACCTTGACGCCCACCCGCGACCTTGACGCCCACCCGCGACCTTGACGCCCACCCACGACCTTGACGTCCACCCACGAGCACAATTTTAAGACACAAATATGGTTGAAATTGTCGTTTGGACCATCGGCTAAATATTTTTCTAACATCCCAAATAATAGAACCACCAACAAAATAATAGAATAACTTAGCAATAATAGTAAAATAGAAGTATTAGATTAATGGATGTCAATTTAAACAAAAAAATGTTTTAACATTTTGACAGCTTGTAGCAGTGTTGTGTATGTAATTGTTGGGCTGTAACTGAGCCTGGTTAAAATAGATCCAATATTTCTAGTTAATATATGTTGAGTAGATTGAAAACACACATTGTTGAACTATATGTTTAGTGGACTGAAACTATACATCTGTTTAAAATGAGTAAAGCAAAGTAGGGTTAAACCTGAAAAAAGGAACGCAACAAAACAACCAAGCAACAAAACAACCAAGCAACAAAACAACCAAGCAACAAAACAACCAAGCAACAAAACAACCAAGCAACAAAACAACCAAGCAACAAAACAACCAAGCAACAAAACAACCAAGCAACAAAACAACCAAGCAACAAAACAACCAAGCAACAAAACAACCAAGCAACAAAACAACCAAGCAACAAAACAACCAAGCAACAAAACAACCAACGTGGCAATTCATTTGCTGCCCACGGATACTACTTCTAAGCTAGGTGTTTTGTTTTTTTTTATACTGTTTTTTTCTGTTGTTTTGTTCGCTGACGAAGGCTTCCTGCCAAAACGGAAACGTTCGTTGTTTTGTTGCGTTCCCTTTTCAACCCTACTTTGTTTTACTCAGTTATTTCATATTGTACTAACCTGATTGCAGTCTCTCTCCCTTATTATCCAACTTTACATCTATGTAAACTTCTAGTTGAACAATATGTTTAGTGAACTTTAACCATACATCTGTGTAAGCTTCTAGTTGAACTGTATGTTTAGTGAACTTTAACCATACATCTGTGTAAGCTTTTAGTTGAACTATATGTTTAGTGAACTTTAACCATACATCTGTGTAAACTTCTAGTTGAACTATATGTTTAGTGAACTTTAACCATACATCTGTGTAAGCTTTTAGTTGAACTATATGTTTAGTGAACTTTACATATACATCTGTGTAAGCTTCTAGTTGAACTATATGTTTAGTGAACTTTAAAACCATACATCTGTGTAGGCTTCTAGTTGAACTATATGTTTAGTGAACTTTAAAACCATACATCTGTGTAGGCGTCTAGTTGAACTATATGTTTAGTAGGCTGAAAGTGCACGATTACATGCACGATTACATGCACATGTTAAAACTCAACATGTCAAGTGTGCATCCATTAACAATGTTTATTTCAATATGACAATAAAGTACCAGCAGTTTGTGTTTCCAACAGTTTGATAGTTCATACACCACTCCTTCCATTCCACTATAAATGTTTTAGAAAATATTCATCACAACCTCTGCCCCATTGGGAGCTACAAAAGGAAATCCTTAAGGGGCGCAGCAGTCCTAATTCATTGGTTAGTAACTGGTGTCATTGAAAAAAAGATTTGACAAAGGGTTTGCCCCCTTAGCTGAACCCAGCACAGTCCCATATCACACCCTCACAGCCCTTATAGCACACCCTCACAGCCCTTATATCACACCCTCACAGCCCCTCATCACACCCTCACAGCCTTTATATCACACCCTCACATCCCACCCTCACAGCCCTTATATCACACCCTCACAGTCCCATATCACACCCTCACAGCCCCACATCACACCCTCACAGCCCCACATCACACCCTCTCAGTCCCATATCACACCCTCACAGCCCCATATCACACCCTCACATACCAGGCTGAATAAGACCACTGCATATCCAGAAATTTGTTTGAATGAAATTTGGTGGACGGGAAATTGATTGACGGAAGTTTGGTGTATTGGAAAGGGGACTGAGATCAGGGGGAGACTGAGATCATGGGGAGACTGAGATCATGGGGAGACTGAGATCATGGGGAGACTGAGATCATGGGGAGGCTGAGATCAGGGAGACTGAGATCATGGCGAGACTGAGATCAGGGGGAGACTGAGATAAGGAGAGACTGAGATCATGGGGAGACTGAGATCATGGGGAGACTGAGATCATGGGGAGACTGAGATCAGGGAGACTGAGATCATGGCGAGACTGAGATCAGGGAGACTGAGATCATGGCGAGACTGAGATCAGGGAGACTGAGATCATGGCGAGACTGAGATCATGGGGAAACTGAGATCATGGGGAGACTGAGATCAGGGAGACTGAGATCATGGGGAGACTGAGATCAGGGGAGACTGAGATCATGGGGAGTGAGATCATAGGGAGACTGAGATCAGGGTGAGACTGAGATCAGGGTGAGACTGAGATCAGGGGAGACTGAGATAAGGGGAGACTGAGATCATTGGGAGACTGAGATCAGGGGAGACTGAGATCAGTGGAGACTGAGATCATGGGGAGTGAGATCATGGGGAGACTGAGATCAGGGTGAGACTGAGATCAGGGTGAGACTGAGATCAGGGGAGACTGAGATCAGGGGAGAATGAGAACAGGGGATGACTGAGATCAGTGGAGACTGAGATCATGGGGAGTGAGATCATGGGGAGACTGAGATCAGGGTGAGACTGAGATCAGGGTGAGACTGAGATCAGGGGAGACTGAGATCAGGGGAGACTGAGATCAGGGGAGACTGAGATAAGGGGATGACTGAGATCAGGGGGAGACTGAGATCAGGGGGAGACTGAGATCAGGGGAGACTGAGATCATGGGGAGTGAGATCATGGGGAGACTGAGATCAGGGTGAGACTGAGATAAGGGGATGACTGAGATCAGGGGAGACTGAGATCAGGGGGGAGACTGAGATCAGGGGAGACTGAGATCAGGGGGAGACTGAGATCAGGGGAGATTGAGATCAAGGGAGACTGGATATATCAAACATAATGATGAGGATTTTTGGACAAAAAAACAAAACAAACAACAACAAATTTAGAAAAAGTTTAAAAGAACATCCAAGAGTAAAAGAATTCTTTGTGTGCATTGTTTCATTTCTTTCATGTTTTTCCCCAAGGTCCTAGTTTTATCATTTCCTACTGTCAAGTGTAACCAGTCCAAATGAAATGTCAATAACTTCCTCATAGTTTGCAATTTAACAATGTGCTTTGATCCACAACAAAAACAAAAAAACAACAACCTTAGCCCTACAACTAAGTGAGGAATAGAAAAGGAAAGTTGAGAAAATAAAAAAATAAAAAGTTCCACTTACCACTGAGTTCTATGCCGCTGTAGGAAATGAAGATCTTGTGTTGGCCCGACTCAATGGGGGTGTACCACACGCTGTACTCTAGCGGCGTCAGCTCATCAATGTTGTAAGGTACAGTCCGGCCGGATGGACTCTGGATGCGGATCTCCTCCTTGCCATGGCCAGCTTGTGTGCAGTCCACTGGGGAATGGCATATTATTGTCAAATGGCTGCTGAGGTGCATGGCTGAATATCTTTTGCATTGTGTCACAATATGGTTTATGTTGTGTCTGCTTAATTTTAGTTTCATTTATATTTAATGAAGAAACAAATATGGCATCAACATCATCATTAATGTTTTCATTAATTCACAAACTTACATTTAAATCCGGCTCTCTCATTGATGTCTCCGTGGAAGAAATTATTGACACGAATTTTGTGAATATCAAAGACATCAATGTGGAAAGGACTGCCTTGGATCTGCTGTCCTCCATACATCACGTCCACTGAATGGCGACCTGTGGGTGAAATATTTGGACAACTATGACAAGATGCAACTTATCAAAACTGACCTTACCTTTATAACTGCCTTCATATTTATTTACAGCTGTTTGAAGCCCACACCCAAGGCAGAAACTAGGTCAGATTATCCATTGTAGACTCTGCTGATGATGACCAGTAGTGAACAATTGTAACGACCTCTCCAAGTTGTTTTGGTGGACTGGTACATGTGTAGCTGGACATTTTGATAGTGTCGTTTTAAATCTAATCACACGCTAACGTTTTAAAAAATGTGATTTTCTCATACGATGTTGCTCTAAAAATAGATGACGATTCTCACCTGGTTTGTTGGGTGTCCATTCCACCTTGTAGTCACCATCTTGCTGCTGGATGAGTCTTGCGGGAATATTTTCTCCATTGGGAGCTGGAAAACAAGCCTATTTAGTTATAATACTTCACTCTTGCTGTTAAAAAATAACTTTAAAAAAAATTATAAAAGCTTGAAATTTTTATCTGAAGTGCAATGCAAATATTGCAAAACTTAAAACAAGGATCAAAGTTTAGGCATATATTAAGGTGAAGCGTTCAACCACTATCATTTGTTTACACTTCTGAAAAGTTATTTCACGAATAAAACTTTGTACAACACAGTGTCATTTATAACATAGTGTCACTTTTAACATAGTGTCACTTTTAACAATGAGTCAGTACTAATGGTGTATCTTAGAAAAATGAAGTGTAAATATTTTACCAAAATTTTTCTTCTTTGACTTTGATAAGTTTTATAAAAATAATTACACTGATAACTTAGTTTACAAACATGCTGAACTTAAAATAAAGTAAGTTATAAAAAAAAAAAAAAAATTTTAAATTAACATCCAATAAAATAGTTCTTAGAAAATATAAAGAGAATAATATTTTATGGGAAAACAATTTTAAATATAAATGATAGAAATTTATAAATATTTGTATAAAAATAACAATTTGTTACTAATTTTTTGGTGATACCATTTTTAACAAATAGTCAGAACTAATGGTGTATCTTAGAAAAATGAAGTGTAAATATTTTACCAAAATTTTTCTTCTTTGACTTTGATAAGTTTTATAAAAATAATTACACTGATAACTAAGTTTACAAACATGCTGAACTTAAAATAAAGTAAGTTATAAAAAAAAAAAAAAAATTTTAAATTAACATCCAATAAAATAGTTCTTAGCAAATATAAAGAGAATAATATTTTATGGGAAAACCATTTTAAATATAAATGATAGAAATTTACAGATATTTGTATAAAAATTACAATTTGTTACTAATTTGTTGGTGATACCATTTGGCAGAATAGTTTATATGAAAAAGTTAACAAAATTTCAGTTATTATGAATATTTTTCTCCATTTCAGAAAATGGCCCATTTAACTGTAACACAAATTGTCTTGAAAATGTTGGGACATTTCTGGATTTGAATATAACTGTACATCATATACTTTATAAGAAACCTCAGGTTATTTTAAAATTAATAAAAAAAAATATTTTATTAATTTATTAGTCACAGTTTATTCCCACCTAAGCTCCTTATTGAAACTATCTTGTCCAAGCTAACATATTGTTCCTATAATATAGGAACTATTTTGGAAATCTGTTAGTTTGATAGTCAAGATTTATAGAGTTGAAAGAGAAATACAGGGATGACTGCATTGAGGTTTTTGCAAGAAGAAATATACACTGGATAGAGGAAAACCAGAAGGGAAATAAAAAAAAATGGCTGTGTCAGACAAAAAGCCTTCGATGGCAAAGTAACAGAGAGACAACAAAGTAACAGAGAGACAACAAAGTAACAGAGAGACAACAAAGTAACAGAGAGACAACAAAGTAACAGAGAGACAACAAAGTAACAGAGAGACAACAAAGTAACAGAGAGACAACAAAGTAACAGAGAGACAACAAAGTAACAGACTTAGAGTACTTGTCTCTGTTTTTCTTGGCTATGGCAGGCTCTTTTGACTTTAAGCATCCTCTTTTTTCTGTCATTTTTTAGGTTTTCCTCTATCCTTCGTATATTTCTTATGAAGTTAAAAGCTGAATTTTATTTTAATATAGGCCAACTTATAAAAAATTTAAATTATATTTTAACCTATTCATAAATAAAATCAGTTTCTAAAAAAAATGATTATTGAACAACAGATGGTCACAATTAATTTCCTAGGATATTTCAAACAGATATTTAACTTCATGAAAAAATTAATGAATTTTTCTAAATAAAATAAAAATAATTTAATGAACCTGAAAAGATTAGTACATAATTGGGTGCAAACACTACACATATTTTGATTTCTATATCAAGAAACCAACTTTGTATAATTCAACACTTAACAAGTGTGCTCTGTTCATCCACGCTAAGGTTTGGACTCTTGTTATATAGCTTCTAAGTCAATTTTTTTCCTTCCATAGCAAAGAAATGCTAATCATACTTCAGTACATCTAGAAATGTGATTCACATCCATTAAAAAGTTTGTGGGGAATATTGTGAGATAACTGTGGGGCTTTTGTGGAAAATTGTGAGATAACTGTGTGGCTTGAGTTGATATTGTGAGATAACTGTGTGGCTTAAGTTGATATTGTGAGATAACTGTGTGGCTTGAGTTGATATTGTGAGATAACTGTGTGGCTTGAGTTGTTATTGTGAGATAACTGTGTGGCTTGAGTTGTTATTGTCAGATAACTGCCTGGCTTGAGTAGAATATTGAGAGATAACTGTATGGCTTGGAGTACTAAATCTAGTTTAAGTACATTGTGTCTAATCATGGAGACATTATCAAGCATGCAGACAGAACCTGGAGACAGAGATATAGCAAATTAACTGATTACATGGTGCATTGTCATATAGGTTAGTTTCAACACATATGTCTAAGCATGCACACTTCATTAAGAAAATAAATCTATCATTCAGTTGCTTGTGGTAATTACGTTTAGTTGTCTCCTCAACATTGTTATGCACAAAATATTGTTTTATCGACACAAGTCAGATAACATGTCTCCCATTAGCCTTACAATGGAGGAAACAATAGTTGAGTTTATTTATAAATTACATCAACTACAAAATGGATTAGACCACTTAATTTAAAAAAATTATTAAAAAGGTAATCAAAATATCTAATTTTTTAGCATTGAACCAAAAAGTTAAAATTAGGTAGGTTGATATTTTGGTCTAGTGAGATAGTGAGGTAGATATTTTGGTCTAGTGAGATAGTGAGGTAGATATTTTGGGCTAGTGAGATAGTGAGGTAGATATTTTGGGCTAGTGAGATAGTGAGGTAGATATTTTGGTCTAGTGAGATAGTGAGGTAGATATTTTGTTCTAGTGAGACATTGAGGTAGATGTTTTAGTCTAATAAGATCATGAGGTAAATGCTTTGGTCTGATGAGATAGTGAGGTAGATGTTTTCATCTGGTGAGACAATGAGGTAGATTTTTCGGGGTCTACCTAGACAAATAGGTAGATTTTGAAGTCTGGTGAGACAATGAGATAGATGTTTTGGTCTGGTGAGACAATGAGATAGATGTTTTGGTCTAGCAAGATGGGTAGATTTTCTAATCTAGTGAGACAATGAGGTAGATTTGTTTGGTCTAGTGAGACAATTAGGTAGATGTCTTGGTCTAGTGAGACAATTAGGTAGATGTTTTGGTCTGGTGAGACAATTAGGTAGATGTTTTGGTCTGGTGAGACAATTAGGTAGATGTTTTGGTCTGGTGAGACAATTAGTTCAATGTTTTGGTCTGGTGAGACAATTAGGTGATGTTTTGGTCTAGTGAGACAATTAGATAGATTTGATCAAGTGAGATTAACTAAATTAGAAATGTTAAATCACTTTTCATGTCACTTCATCCATCTCAAATGCAGAAGATGTGAATTTCAGCCCCCTTTGTTGTTAAAAAATAAGTTACAGGAATGTCAAACATTGATAAACTTAGAGATCAAATCCTTGTTAACGGTGTCCAATGGTTATATGTAAACAGTTAGACCATTTCAACTTATTATGTTTAGTAAAAAAATCTGTTACATGGCATGCACATTTTTTCAAGATATGTAAAACAATGGATAATCACTACAGCATCCCCATTCAGTTTTTAGTTTAACTAAACCATTGCAATATCCCCACTCAAGCAAGATTTTAACTATCCCCATGCGGGACGTGCACAACCATCTATGAAGGAAAGCAGCCACAACCAGCTACTAGGAAAGGCGGCCATGTTGCAGGTCATGTGATCTAAGACAACCTAGAATCATCACATCCAGCATCTCCCTGTCCACCTTCCGCCCGCTTGTGTGCAGCAGGAAATGGTTCCTGCCCTTGGCGTTGATTGGTTCCACACTGGAGAAGTTGATGCGGATAAAAGTAGGTCGGTCTTCTTCAACTTCGATGATCAGCGGAGAACCTGTGACAAAAGATTAAAAGAAAGGTATGGGTCACAATAACACAGACCCAGTGACATAGTTAGGGTTAGCACCGCCCAGGTCGGGCAAAAGAAAGGTATCGGTCACAATAACACCGACCTAGTGACATAGTTAGGGTCAGCACCGCCCAGGTCGGGCAAAGCTTTTTTTCCCACCTGCTTTCCATGGAAAAAAATGTGCAGTTGGCCGAAAATGCCTCAGTATAAAGAAAAAAGGTGCAGCCACCCCTTCACTCCCCCTCCCCTGCACCCCCCCTCCCCTGCACCCCCCTCCCCTGCACTCCCCCTCCCCTGCACTCCCACTGCACCCCCCCTTAACTCCCCTTCCCCTGCACTCCCCTT
>CAXITT010000015.1:2587661-2614285 GCA_964033795.1 Lymnaea stagnalis | reverse complement strand
CTCTTCCGACCTCCCCTTCCCCTGCCCCCCCCTTCCCCTGCACTCCCCTCCCCCTGCACTCTCCCCCCCCTGCCCCCCCTCCCCTGCACTCCCCCCTCCCCTGCACTCCCCCTTCCTTTGCCACTGGATAGACCACAGTAAATAAATTTATGCTCTAATTATAAAATGAACACAACTAAAATATAATAATTCATGATGAGAAGAAAAAAAAAACCCACTATATTTTGTCAATGGTTTACTGAGCTGCTATTCTCCTATGATCCCCAGGTGATATTGCTTCTCTGAACTTGGGTAAGGTGAAAATAATATTTTAAACTCAGCATGGGGATGACAATTAGAAAATATTAACTCTTTACTCCTTAACCGCTTAGTGGTTATTGAACAACTTAAGTATTTCTATTTAAAAAGCAAGTTAGAGTGTATGCAAGAAAATGATGATGATGGCTCAGTCATTCCCATGGGACAGCACTCACAAGAGCAGCGAAGGGAATACAAAACTGTGACGACCCAATGTGACCTGGTGCTGAACAATGAAGATGTGTGAAATGGAAACCTGACACAGTAGACAGCTCTGACAGAATCTGCTGGATTCCCTTGGTCCTTGCATCAAGTACACATGTTGGTGAAGACTGGTCCTTGCATCAAGTACACATGTTGGTGATGACTGGTCCTTGCATCAAGTACAGATGGTGAAGGCTGGTCCTTGCATCAAGTACACATGTTGGTGAAGACTGGTCCTTGCATCAAGCACACATGTTGGTGATGACTGGTCCTTGCATCAAGTACAGATGGTGAAGGCTGGTCCTTGCATCAAGTACACATGTTGGTGAAGACTGGTCCTTGCATCAAGCACACATGTTGGTGAAGACTGGTCCTTGCATCAAGTACACATGTTGGTGAAGACTGGTACTTGCATCAAGTACACATGTTGGTGAAGACTAGTCCTTGCATCAAGTACACATGTTGGTGAAGACTGGTCCTTGCATCAAGTACACATGTTGGTGAAGACTGGTCCTTGCATCAAGTACACATGTTGGTGAAGACTGGTCCTTGCATCAAGTACAGATGTTGGTGAAGGCTGGTCCTTGCATCAAGTACACATGTTGGTGAAGACTGGTCCTTGCATCAAGCACACATGTTGGTGAAGACTGGTACTTGCATCAAGTACACATGTTGGTGAAGACTGGTACTTGCATCAAGTACACATGTTGGTGAAGACTAGTCCTTGCATCAAGTACACCTGTTGGTGAAGACTAGTCCTTGCATCAAGTTCACATGTTGGTGAAGACTGGTCCTTGCATCAAGTACACATGTTGGTGAAGACTAGTCCTTGCATCAAGTACACATGTTGGTGAAGACTGGTCCGTGCATCAAGTACACATGTTGGTGAAGGCTGGTCCTTGCATCAAGTACAGATGTTGGTGACGGCTGGTCCTTGCATCAAGTACAGATGTTGGTGAAGACTGGTCCTTGCATCAAGTACAGATGTTGGTGAAGGCTGGTCCTTGCATCAAGTACACATGTTGGTGAAGACTGGTCCTTGCATCAAGCACACATGTTGGTGAAGACTGGTCCTTGCATCAAGTACACATGTTGGTGAAGACTGGTACTTGCATCAAGTACACATGTTGGTGAAGACTAGTCCTTGCATCAAGTACACATGTTGGTGAAGACTGGTCCTTGCATCAAGTACACATGTTGGTGAAGACTGGTCCTTGCATCAAGTACACATGTTGGTGAAGACTGGTCCTTGCATCAAGTACAGATGTTGGTGAAGGCTGGTCCTTGCATCAAGTACACATGTTGGTGAAGACTGGTCCTTGCATCAAGCACACATGTTGGTGAAGACTGGTACTTGCATCAAGTACACATGTTGGTGAAGACTGGTACTTGCATCAAGTACACATGTTGGTGAAGACTAGTCCTTGCATCAAGTACACATGTTGGTGAAGACTAGTCCTTGCATCAAGTTCACATGTTGGTGAAGACTGGTCCGTGCATCAAGTACACATGTTGGTGAAGGCTGGTCCTTGCATCAAGTACAGATGTTGGTGACGGCTGGTCCTTGCATCAAGTACAGATGTTGGTGAAGACTGGTCCTTGCATCAAGTACACATGTTGGTGAAGACTGGTCCTTGCATCAAGTACACATGTTGGTGAAGACTGGTCCTTGCATCAAGTACACATGTTGGTGAAGACTGGTCCTTGCATCAAGTACACATGTTGGTGAAGACTGGTCCTTGCATCAAGTACACATGTTGGTGAAGACTGGTCCTTGCATCAAGTACACATGTTGGTGAAGACTGGTCCTTGCATCAAGTACACATGTTGGTGAAGACTGGTCCTTGCATCAAGTACACATGTTGGTGAAGACTGGTCCTTGCATCAAGTACACATGTTGGTGAAGACTGGTCCTTGCATCAAGTACACATGTTGGTGAAGACTGGTCCTTGCATCAAGTACACATGTTGGTGAAGACTGGTCCTTGCATCAAGTACACATGTTGGTGAAGACTGGTCCTTGCATCAAGTACACATGTTGGTGAAGACTGGTCCTTGCATCAAGTACACATGTTGGTGAAGACTGGTCCTTGCATCAAGTACACATGTTGGTGAAGACTGGTCCTTGCATCAAGTACACATGTTGGTGAAGACTGGTCCTTGCATCAAGTACACATGTTGGTGAAGACTGGTCCTTGCATCAAGTACACATGTTGGTGAAGACTGGTCCTTGCATCAAGTACACATGTTGGTGAAGACTGGTCCTTGCATCAAGTACACATGTTGGTGAAGACTGGTCCTTGCATCAAGTACACATGTTGGTGAAGACTGGTCCTTGCATCAAGTACACATGTTGGTGAAGACTGGTCCTTGCATCAAGCACACATGTTGGTGAAGACTGGTCCTTGCATCAAGTACACATGTTGGTGAAGACTGGTACTTGCATCAAGTACACATGTTGGTGAAGACTGGTACTTGCATCAAGTACACATGTTGGTGAAGACTAGTCATTGCATCAAGTACACATGTTGATGAAGACTGGTCCTTGCATCAAGTACACATGTTGGTGAAGACTGGTCCTTGCATCAAGCACACATGTTGGTGAAGACTGGTCCTTGCATCAAGAACACATGTTGGTGAAGACTAGTCCTTGCATCAAGTTCACATGTTGGTGAAGACTGGTCCTTGCATCAAGCACACATGTTGGTGAAGACTGGTCCTTGCATCAAGCACACATGTTGGTGAAGACTGGTCCTTGCATCAAGTACACATGTTGGTGAAGACTGGTCCTTGCATCAAGCACACATGTTGGTGAAGACTGGTCCTTGTATCAAGTACACATGTTGGTAAAGATTGGTCCTTGCATCAAGTACACATGTTGGTGAAGTCTGGTCCTTGCCTCAAACACGGATGTGTAAGTACAGGAGTTCACTAGTAATTCTTGCTTACTGGATATTGTGTTTTACCGTGTGTGGTGTTTGAGAATAAGTTTAGTTACAGAACCTTTTCCCTCATTAAGTTGGTGACTATATTAATGGTAAATATGATGTAGTGCTTAAACTGTCTTTGGTATAGTGCATGTTTTATTCAGCAGTCCATGAGAGGACTTTGTAGTGGATGATTATGCATTATTGTCCTTCTTATAGCAAGCTGGATTATACATGTGTTTGATTTAATGTACAGCCTGATAGATATTTATGAATTAAAGTTTTCATTTGCATTTCTAATTGTAAAATGACTTGTATTCAATTGGGTGGGATTACAACATGTGTACGTGTTAAAGAATTGGATTAAAGAAACCGATCCAATATGTATAGGTGACAACATGTTGATAAGGAAAAACTGGTCCTTGTCCGACCTAAAAGTTTTGATGACAACTGACGTAACATATTTTTTTAGTTGCAGCATCTATAACTAGCAAAAGTTCATTAAATGAAATGTGAATTTGTTTTTCATAAACGTTTTCTGCAGAAATCATTAACTCACCGGGGATGGTGTCACCATTGAATGTGGCCTTGACCTCATAGCGACCAATATTGAGCGGCTTGAACGTGTAGTGGTACTGGCCGTCTGCCACCTTACGGCACTCTGCATGCACTGGTTGACCCTTGTGGGAAATGAGCACCTCCAGTGTTCCATTTCCTGCGGCAGAGCTGTCAACTGTCGGATGTGAGGACAGAGTGAAAATGCAGTGTTTAGTTTTACATTGCCATTTTCAAATATGAAATAATGTGCATGGCTGGAGATTAAGTGGGATTTTAAAGGAGAACTGGGAAGTTGTGAAACTGGAAGAGGCTGGAGGAATTAGTGTTAACTATAACTAAACATAGACCTCTAGCAACCATGGTGAGCTCGATTCAGATTTCAAAGATGTATCTTGCCTTATCCAAAGGCATACTTTAAGGCCTCGCAGACAAGGCCAATTCCAGCCCTATTCCAAGGCTTATTTCATGGTCTATTTAAAAGGCCCATTCCAAGGTGTATTCCATTACTACCACACTTGTAAAACAAGCAAGAAATAAAATGTTTATTGAATAATTCCTTTATTTTCCACGCCATCGTTTGGGTGACAATATGGTTGAAAAAATGCGTTTAGGTCTTTTGGATTTTATGCAGACCTGATCAAATAAAAAAAAGCTTTAAAAGGACTTTGTATTATTTTTCTTGTTGTAATTGGTTGGTAACTAATATTATTATCTTGCAACTGATTTAGCAACAAAATAAATGGACCCCATAAAAAGAAGATAAAGTTCTGACATTTCAACATTGCCAAGTGTGTCATTTCCAAATGACATCCACTTTGGATGAATGTAAAAAATTTTTTTTTTCATTTCAATATCAGTTAATTTTTCTTTTTAAATGGTAGACTCCATGCCCTGTCTGTGTTTTGTTTCTACTACTAAATGTTAACTTGAACACAAAACGCATGACACCACACCCCCCCCCACCCCCCCCCAAAAAAAAATTAAACAAACTCACTGGTAAATCCAATCTCTCTTTCCTTCTGTGGAGACTTGTCCACATCAATAATCCTCACGGCGCTGGGGTCATACACATGACAAGTGAACGGACTTCCACTGACGGGAGTGTCACCAACACTGACATGGACTTTGTGGGCTCCGACCTCCAAGGGGGTAAAGTTGAGACGCAGGTTTGTGCCATTGTTATTCAGTCTGGCAGGGATGGTGTTGCCACTGGGGGCTGAAAAAAAAAATTAAGTATTAACTGTTCATACTTCAGGGGAAAAACAGCATACACTGGATCTTGACGAGATGTTCCACTAAAAATTGTATAGATATTAATGTGTACTATCAATTGTAGTTTTGTAAAACTTGAAAATTTATGAATAAATAACAAGAAAGGCGATCTTGAGAAAATCCAAAGAAAATTCAATGCCCTTTTAAACAAATAAAACTGTGATATTATTATTATTATTACTATGAAAGTGGTCTTATATAGCGCGGTCACCCAGCCTAAGGATAGACTCACAGCGCTTCTTATAAAATTAGCACAAAAAAAAAAAAAAAAAAAAAAAAAAAAAAAAAAAAACATCCAGGGGCAACCCCTTGCTCACAGAACTGATCCTCCGTCATTTATTTTTAAAAAAAAAAGATTTGGAGGGAAAGGAAGTTAAAGAACTTTGTGTCTCCTAACTGTTTTCATTAAATTTTGTTGCTCAATTCCCTGGATATGTATAGTAAAATTCATTGTGCATTCCTAAACTGTCTGGTACTCAAGACACTGAAGGCCTTTTTCATACTTCTGCTGTAGATTTTATATGACAAATGAAAGTTTAGAGATAGAGAGAGGGCATATTTCCTTTCCTAAAGTTACAAATTTAAGTACTTAATATAATTGAAATAAATTTACTTGTGAATTATATACTAAGAAATTAGCGAAACAAAGTATGGGGACACCTGAAAAAAAAAAAAAGGAAGTTTTGATGAGTCTTTTTTCTTCTTCAGGTTTTCCCATATTTTGTTTCGCTTATTTATTTCTACCTAACTTGATTTCAGTGTCTCCCCATTATTACCATTTTCAATTATATGCACAGAGAAATCTTGCACCAGGGTACAGACTCAACTCACCAAGTATTTTCACATCCAAGTCCCTTTCATCCAAACCCTGATGATCAAGACTTAGCCCTGCCTCCTTGTACACTTTAGCCAGTCGCACGCCGTCTCCTGACAGACTGACACTGGTGCTGTCAATAACTGTCACCTCAAATGGTGTACCTGTAACAGACAACAAATAAAATAGTAGTACTTTATGCGTCACTTACCACTGTAGCAAACATTAAACAGCATTGATCTGAATAAATGTAGATTATGTCACTGCAAATGACGCACCCATAAATATAAAATATAAGTTACAAATGTCGATTTCATGTCCAGAATCAGTATTTCTCTGATACCAAAGTCAGCAAACTATGGCCCACCACACAAATCTATTATCTACTTTTCAATAAAAAATTTAAAAAACCCATCTAAGTAGCTAAAACGATAATGACTCAGGTTCTTTTGACAAAAGTGAACAGTTTTTCAACTGATAAGTGAATATGAGTACCAATTATGCCAGAAAATCAGTAAATAAAGCCATGAGTATATATATATTTATAGATGTGTATATATAAGTTTCCATTTTTTTAAGCAAGGCTATGAGTCTATCATTAACAATGGAATCTGAGGCACAAGCAGACTCACCTGGTACCTGCATGTCATTGAAGAAGACAGTGATCAGGTGTGGTGCTATGTTCTGTGGGGTGAAGCTCACATCGAACCTGTCTTGTCCCACCTCCCTCAGACGACAGGGCACCTCGGACCCTCTACATTTTATCTGGAAGTTTAGTTTGCCTTGGCCTGCAGCCGATGTATCCACTGCACATAGATTCATGCAAATTAATAAGCACGTGAGTTAAACAATTGAATAATATTGTTTTAGATTTAACCTTGAGTTAATTTTGATTTGTATTTTCCATCAACCAGCTTTTAGAAATCGTTTCTTATGGATGTGCAAAATATGATTATTTACTTTAGTAGTTTTATGCAATTAACTGGAGAAAATGAAGAAAAAAAAGGTGTAATGTAAACTTATCTTTCCACTATGATTAAAATGAAAATGGTATCTTAAGCGACATTTGTGAGTGTCAACTGATCAGAACTTGTGAAGCAGTGGTTCTCAAAGTGGGCAGTGGGATGGCCAAGGGTTGAGTAAAATGCTTACTTAGTTTCAGGGGGCAAGGGGTTACTAATGGGGCTACTGGAGAAGCTTATCAGGGGAATGATTTTCAACCAGTATTAAAAATATTTTTTATAATATTATTGTGATTTCTGGAATTGACGAAGAGTCTTGGATTCACAAGGAATGTCTTTGAAAAAAAAAAAATCATAAAATTTGGCTACTCTGGAAATGAAAACATCATTAAACAAGGGAGATGATCATTGTGCAACGCGTTGTATTATTGTGCGTTTGTCTTTTTTGTTCATGAAAGATTATCAAGTCAGATTTTATATAAAGATTATTTTTATAAAGGGAGAGCAACACACTGGGAAATGACTTTTTTTAGTTTGGACTTCTGGATCACTTGACAAAAAGATCTCCCTCAAAAACTGGATAGGACCATTTTGTTATTTTTGTTTAGTACAGAATAAGACTATCTTTATATTGTGTCATTGTCATCAACATCTAGTTGCAAAAATACCGAATGAGCACCTGCACAATTTATTAAACTCCGTCCTTATTTCAGTAAATAATTATTTCCTATGATGACAATTTTTGACTAAGAACAAAGAAGATTTTGACCGTTTACAGTTTCTATAAAAATTCAAGTGAGTCACTTTTAGAAGCTTTTTGACACCATGGTTGAGTTTTTTTAAAGACAAATATTCATTTCTAATTGCTCATATCAAATTCTTCAAAAAAAAACTGTAATGATCTTTTTTAAAAAAATGTATTTATTTTTCCTGTAAAAAAATATTTGTAAAATGTTCAGTCAGGGAGGTGCTGGACCTGGGCGTGAGGTTTTTCATTCAAGGTGGCGGTGAGAACAAAAAGTGTGAGAACCACTGATGCAGAGCATAAAAATTATTACACTAATTGGTGGATATAATTGACTCACAGTGAAAATGCATTGGCTTGCCAAAGTAGGCCCTTCCAGGGGCATTAATCCTGACAAGTGCTGGATCAAAGACATTACATGTGAATGGGCTCCCCTTAACGGGACTGCCAGCACATTCCACAAAAACTTTGAAGAGGCCTGGAAGTAGAAGGAAGAAATAATAATTAAAGAAATAATGGAAATTACCCATTAAAACAATGGAAATTACCCATCCAAACAACGGAGATCTATTTCATTTACAATAAATGATATTTTTTCCATTATAATATATTTTTAAAGTTCAATTTGAAATGTTTAAGAATTAAATCCCAAGAACTTAAAAAAAATAAAAAGGTGGAAATAAAATCTTTCTTCAAAAAGGAATCAAACTCAGTGGAAATGTTTGGCAGGCAAGTTTCTAACAACAAGCTACACACAAGGATAATGACTTATAAAAAAATCAAACAATGTATGATGAGACTTGCAAATGCAGGACAGTGATAAAATTTAGAAGTATATTCTCTAGAAAACAAATATACGTGATTATATAATGAATAAATGTTTCAAGGGAAAGTTTTTTTCTAAAAAATATTTTATTAATTTACTAAAGTCCGCAGGATATGTAATCCAAGACACTAAATTATCACAGGACACATTTAAGAACTCACCAACTTCCAGGGGAGTGTAGTCAATACGAAGTCCAGATTTTGAATTGCCCGACACGTGTACAGGTACTTCCTCCCCATAAGGTGCTGGCAACAGACAAGATTTAAAAAGCCTTGTTAAGCTCTGGTGCTAACAGAACCAATTCAATGAATCATTTCAAAACTAAGAGCTTGACTTTCACTTCTAAGTATTCATGAAAGACCATTGTCTTCTTTTGATAATTATATTTCCATAACCATTTTGTTGAAAGTGTAATTTTTGGAATAAGCATGATTTAATTTCAAATAATTTTTTTTGTTATGACAAATGCCAAAAAAAAAAACCAAAGGTAGTTTTAAAAAGTCTCTGTCCAAAGATTAAGTTATATCATTGTATTTTCAAAGAATAAGTAGAAGTAAAAGACCTCCTATTATCAGAGGATATTGACATATTGGTACATAGACACTAAATTGACATATTGGTACAAAGACACTAAATTGACATATTGGTACAAAGACACTAAATTGACATATTGGTACATAGACACTAAATTGACATATTGGTACAAAGACACTAAATTGACATATTGGTACAAAGACACTAAATTGACATATTGGTACAAAGACACTATATTGACTTACAAACAACTCGCACGTTGAGTCTGGCATCCCCGGCATGTTTCATGTTGACATGGAAACTTGTGGGCAGGTTGGCTGCGGCCATCTCAACGCCTTTGCCTGACACCTGGACACTCTCTGGGTCAAGAACTGGACACTGGTGGGGACTTCCTGTCAATACAGAAGATAAATTTGAGTTTAAACAATGTCCACCACAAGCTCAATTCATTACATACTGGTATATATATATATATTATATATATATTATATATGTATATATATATATATATATATATATATATATATATATATATATATATATATATATATATATATATATATATTTTATATATATGTTTATATATATATATATATATATATATATATATATATATATATATATATATATATATATATATATATATATATATAGATATATAGATATATATATATATATATATATATATATATTATATATATATCTCTCTATATATATATATTTCTATATCTCTCTCTATATATATATATATATATATATGTATATATCTAAGTGGTTTCAGAAACTCGATTCAATAAATTTTAAAGTGGCACCCATTGTTTTCAATACAAATGCATCTATTAAAACCTCTGTTCAAATTTTTATATTTTATTTAATATTTTGGAAAATTAATACAACTATGCTTTTTTTTTTTTGAACTTATGTTTGTTATGGAATAAAACTTTTATTCATGTGGTACACAGCGTTATGTCTGTTCCCTGTTATGTCTGTTCATGTGGTACATGGCAATAAGTCTGTTCATGTATGTTTTTATATTAAAGTTGTATCATTTGGGTTTGACCTAAACCAGGAGAAGAGACTAAATGATAACTTTTTGGGTGTGCTAAGAGCCGTGCTTGATGTTTTAAACCCGCTAAAGATCCATCACATCTCTCATTTATAACAGCTGTCACCAATTTCTCAATGTCAAAATTAGAGCTGATCAAATATTTTCAACAGTTTTTTTCTTCTACTTAACACTAATTGTAAGTAATAGGTAGTTCGTTTCCTCGTAACAAACAGCAAATATTTTTATTTTTGAAATAACTCTTTGTAATAGCCATCTTTTTATTATGACCACTGAATATTTTAAGCAGGTTCAATAAATAAAAATTACAAAGCACTTAAATCTTAAAATTAATTTATTTACCCTGAAGTAGTGGTTGATAAAGATTTCTATGTATGTGACTTTCCCAAAAGTTATGCTAGGCATAATGAAATGATTAATTAAGTTACTAAATAGAATTCTAAAACATTGTAATAAAGTACACTGTTTGCCATTGCAAAACTATTTTAAACATCTTTGGAAAAAACTACCCAAAAAACTATTGATTCCCAGTGAGAAACAACAATGAATCATTTCCAAAAGGCTTATTAATATAATAATCCTATTTTTTAATTAAACTGTATGAGCATCTGGCAAACGGCTAATAACAGTGATTTAAAATGGCAAGTACTTTTTTTTTAACGTTTCTAAGTAGGCTAATCTCATCTAACATGTGCTGCATCGACATTCTGTTTACAATATTTTTGGGGATTAATCATGGGGACATCCCGGGAATTAAGGCAGTCAACCAGTTAGAATCAATAAATTATAATATTTGTACCACATGATGCACAGACTCACTAAGGAAGTGTTGTGCACTTTTTCAGAGAAAAATAAATACTTTTTGCCCTTTAAAAATATGATTCAGAAAATAAAAAGCACTACTTTTTTTAAATTATTTTTTTAACTATATCAGATTTTTTTTCCTATTGCATCAAACAACTAAATTAAAAGACTAATATTTTTTATGAAACATATCCAAATAAATTTAATATAATTTTCTTTTTTTTTTACCTTTCACATGAGCATGTTGGTTTGTTGTTAACTCCCTAACACCAGTATTCAGGAACACAAAATAAAACAACTATTTGTCGCAAATCGCAACTTAATCCAATGAGCAACAGTTTATTTTAACAAGACTCAAATTAAATCCATTAGAATCAGGTAAAAAGATGGTTTCACTTAAATAATTATTTTTTAATTAAAAAAAAAAAAAAAAAAAAAAAAAAAAAATTGTAGAGAAAATGTCTGTTACCTGAGATAATTAAAAAAAAAGTTTATCAATTGGACGCCTAGCCTAGTAAAACATTTTATCAGCTGATCCTAATAGTCCAAAATAACATTAATCTTGTAAGATACATTTTTATGAACTGCTTCCTCTGTGGAGTTTGAGCAGTGCAAACAAGAATTATGGAAATTGCTACAGCCTGGGAAGTTGTACAACTAACAATCAGGTTACCCATGCATATACGCTCAAGAATGGGAACATGACCTACAATCTCAGCACAGATTTCTCAACACATATTCCTAGTGATTTTTTAAAATGCTTATTAGGGTGTTATAAAAAAAATATTCATTGTTAAAAATAAAATATTTTGGGTTATAGTTTAAGTAAGATGTATTTCAATTATTTCATTTAAATATTGTGATAAGAGTTGATAAATAATATAAATAATATGGCTATAATGCTCAAAATAAATTTTAAAAAAATACATTTTAGTTTTGTTAACAAAATTCAAAAGCAGTATTTTTTTAATATTGAATTTACTGGTTAACCTTTGACATTTTCCTAATATTCCTCCCCCCCCCCCCCCCCCCCCCCCTAAAAAAATACTTTTTATTTTTTTTAAAAAAATTAAAAACAGTTTTTTTTTTAAATTTTATTTTTCGGTTTACCTTTTGCAATTTTCCCAAATTCCCCCCCCCCCCCCGGCCGCTTCTCAATTAACCTACTACACACCATAACCTCTATTTCTGGCCACCCAACACAGTCGCTACTCACTCAATGCTGTGTAAACTAATATTTGACCTGTGCTACCTTTCCTTACATCTTCAAATACTCACTGGTTTCTTGGGGGCTAAATTTACCCAGGTAAAAAAAAAATTCGTTGGGGCGAGACAAGTCAATAAACTTTCTACTGTCCACGTTAGACATGGCCCTCCCCAGCCCCTTGGTATTTGCTATGTACACAGAGAGGTTTAAAAAAAAAATCACTGTAAGGTGCTGAAAAATACTAATAGTTCCCCAAAAAATAATTTAAAAAAAGTTTTCTTATGAGAGTTAAAAATACGTTAAAATAATATACAATTTATTTTTAAGTGATTTTTTTCCTTCCTCTCCTAATCAACAAAATTTTCTTTATATATCTGATCGCTTTTGCTGGATTTTGTTATATTTTTTAAAAATTAGAAAAGTTTTCTCAATACCTACACATTTTAACTAATAAATACCTGCAATAATATGATAATAATAAAGAAATATACTCCTGGTATACACGCTTAATTGATTTTCAAAATTCATAAATTTAATAGCATAAAAAAAATAATAAATGTGACAATAACAGGGTTGAGTATGCTTGAAAGCAAAAAAAAAATGGCTTCAATGCCAATGACACATACTGGAACCGTATAGGAGAGACTGAGTTCACTTATTGCTGTCTTGTTCTAAATATGACACAAACCATGGTACCAAATATCTTAGGGTTTGAGGCATCTCATACAGTGCTGACACCATATACTAAGTGATTTTTTAAATACTTTTTGGTATTGTTAGAATTGTAAAAGATTGACAGCCACTGATATCAGTTTACAAAAAAAAAACTACATAATTAATTGCAATGGTTTGTGTAAATTAAATTTTTTAAATTAAAAAATTGTGCACACACAAGAAATGAAGTTTTTTTATTTTCTTTGTGTACAATTTATTCAAATTATTGTAAGCATTAAGTGATTCAAGTTTTGAGAGCCTTTGGTTATAAGGATTCCTAACTCTCACAGCAATGAGCGGGGGATTTGAGAATGATGAGGGGCAAGGGAGAGTACTATCATTTCAGAACCAAATAAGTGGAATGAAAGATGGTAGAGTGGCAGCTCCTTATTTTTATGCTTGCTCCAAATCCAAGAGGAAATGAAAGAGACCTTGAACACAGTGACACTCAGCAGGCAAGGGAAATAGCAAACCAATATTTATTTTCAATGGCAGTATCTTTTGAAAAGCAGCCCACCGGCATAATTGACTTTCTTGACTTTCGATCTATCATTACAATTCTAGGTATTACATGTTTTGTTGTTTTTTTTTCTTTGAAATAAATACCATTTTATAATTACTTAAAATTACTAGCTTCTTTGTTTATTAGAATGAAAGATTGATTCTTGTACCAAACAAATAATTTACATTCAATTTCATCCATTGAAAAAGAAATTAATTAATTGCTGCGAACTAACCCCCTCTACTATATCACATGATTTTCTAAATGACATTTAAAAAAAAAAATATTTGATAATTTGTTAAAATTTCATACCATAGAAAAGTGAAATTAAAATGAAAAGTGAAATAAAAATGGACATTGAAATAACATTGAATTTTAAATTGACAAGAAGTAAATATCTCTGACTGACACTTAAAGTTAAAAAAATATATTTAAAACAATATTTTTTTTATGTAGGAGTATTCAAATTGCTTTACAGCACCCTTTGAGCCTTTCTTCATCAAGTATCAAAGAATTTACATAATTTTAGCCCCAAATATATGTGTCACATATCACAACATTGTAAGAGATCCATCTTTAAGTTTGAAGCAGGGAAATTTAAACAGCTAATTTTTAACATTCAAATGATCAATTATTTACATATTTTTTATTTAACTGGTACTAAGAATGGGACTCAGCAGCTTAGTGAGATTGAGAAATAGTTTAGGCTAAAGGCTGAGGGTACATACACTAGGATATGCTGATGGTTGACCACCCAGAAACCATTTTCATAAGAACTGTTTTAAAAACTAGCTTGTCGCAGGAGGTCTAATTAATTTACATGCATGAGACATATCTGTCTACATAAATACCAGCCTGTAACACATGGTACAATTTGCTCTCATACATCAGAAAAATCTGTCAACTTTTATAATTGAACATCTAAACTCTGAACAAGTTGTTAAACAAGTGGTTCTTAAACCTTCGTAGCTTTAGCCGTTCTCTCCAATTTCATGTAGTTTCTTCTTCTTCTTCTATATATTAAGGGCCCAAGATCAATTTATTGATCATTTTGGCTCCTGTGCATGTAGAGGGGATTTGCAATGTTTCTGTGCCTGGTGTTGATGAGGACATTTCACTGATTTTCAGTGCCACTTTGTGAGGGAATTATGCGCTGGGGGTTTGAAGACTTGAGGCAATAGACACAAACTAGTCTAGTGTTGTCGCCTCAACTGTTCCTTTTGAAAGCTTGTTCCAGTCCCTGATTGTCTTGGGCAGGAATGAGTAGCTCCTATACTGGCTTCTTGCTAGTATGAGCCTGATTTGCCTGTCATGGCCTCGTTGCTGTCTATGGGGGAGAGGGACAAGTTTCTGTTTAATACTGGAACAGTGGACCAGCCCATTATTTATCTTGTACATAATGGAGAGCCTGGATTGTCATCGTCGTTCCTCCAATGGTGACCAGCCTAGTGTTTCCAGCATGCTGCCAACACTAGAGGTATTCCTGTAGCGGTTTAGGACAAAGCGTGCTGCTCGTCGCTGGACCGCCTCCAACCTGTCAATGCTCTTCTGGGTAAATGGGTCCCAGACTGAAGATGCATAATCTAAAACCGGACAGACAAAGGCTTTATATGCTCTTTCTTTCTCACAGGAGTTGCCGATCTTTAGATTATGCCTTAAGAACCCCAGGGTCTTGTTTGCTTGGTTGCATACATTGTTAATATACTCGTCTCAGCGGAACTCTCTTTGAATGGTAACAACCAGGTACTTTACAGAGGAAACTGGCTCAAGTATATGGCCGTGCAGTTCGTATTCGTAGTGTAGAGGAGTACAACTTCTAGAGACTGATAGTGTCTGGCACCTGGCAGGGTGAAATTCCATGTTCCCGCTCATCTCCCACTCAGTTAACAGATTGAGATCCTGTTGTAGCTGGTCCTGGTGAGATCTGTTGGTGATCGTCCTATACACCGCTGTGTCATCAGCGAACAGTCTTGCTTGGGATGTCAGTTTATCCGGTAGGTCATTAATGTATGCTAGGAACAAACAAGGGCCTAGCACTGATCCCTGGGGGACCCCTGACTTCACATCGAAAAAGGAGGAGCTTGTACCGTCAACCACTACTGCTTGGCATCGGTGGCTGAGAAAGCCAGAGATCCATGTTTTAGTGGTGCCTTGGATCCCATATCTCTGGAGTTTGTGTAGAAGCAAACTATGATTCACACGGTCAAATGCCTATGCGAAGTCCATCACCAGCACGTCAGTCTGCTTGTGGTTCTCCAGATTTGTCATCAAGTCTTCTACAAATTCAAGGAGCTGGGTCTCACATGATCTATTGCCTCGGAAGCCATGTTGACAGTCATTGAGTATATTTTTGCTTTCAAGATGCTTCATGACTGTGCTAACGATTATGTGCTCTAACAGTTTGAAGACCACGCTGGTGAGGGATATCGGACGCTAGTTGGCAGGGTCGGAATGCTCCCCTTTCTTGTAGTTTAGCGTGTTGTTCTTATGATGAGGATTTATTATGATAAATAATGACAATACTTAGAAATATAAAGGGAAATCATCTTCTAACATCAAACACTGATTAAATAGACTAATCAAGAACACTAGTAATATCAGGGAAACAAAAAAAACCTTCACTGGAAGAACTATTTGAATAAAAACCTGTTGTTATATTGAATAATTTTGGATGATACATCCCACCCACTTCATCACAGTTGTACAATGTTGTCTTGGTTAGAATATTTATTTATTTATGTGCTGAAATTGAATAACGACTATGTGATAAAAAAAAAACATTTCCATTTATTTGGATCAATAAAAGAATCTTATCAATAAAGCTTCAATTTCTACATTACACTGTAACTAGTATTTTGTAACTTGTATTTGTACTTTGTAATAAAATAATGCAACTTTCCTAATTAATTTAAAATGAAGATTTCAATTTTAACTAAATGCGGGGAAGATAAGCTAAGGCAAAAATCCAAAAAGTTGTAAAACAAAATTAAAGCTACACAAATTTTAAGATAAAAACTTTGAGGGGCACTTTGAGCGACCGTTTTAAATTTCACTTTATAAATTTTGTGACAATATGTGAAACAGAGCAAGGGTTCTCAAGGTTTCATTACTTGCATAATAATCTACCGAAAGTGTATATACCACCATGTGGTTATTTTGTACTTTTGACTCAGTATCTGTAACTGTAGTTGCCTATTTGTAACATCTCTGTACCATCAAGAACAACATAATGTGCTACAGTTTGAGAATTACTGATTTAAATGTAGACATATAAACTCCTGGTTTCTTCAACACAAATTTACATAAGTGTATATATTCACTTCCCACACAATGGTTTAGTATTTTGTGTGCGTAGGGCCACATTGTCAATTGAAAAGCTATTGGAGGGCCGCATATATATTTTGCCATATTAGCATTACATTACGAAGGTCAAGGAATGTTTACAAAAATAGAATATTGGAAAGAAACTTTTTAAAAAATGTAATAATCAAAACTGTACACGAAATTCTGTAAAATTCAATAAGATAACTTACAACCAAAGTAATTTTTTAAATTTCTAAATGTCCACGGGGGCTGCATGTGGTCCGTGGACCGTAGTTTGCCCACCTCTGGTTTAGTATCTCACACAAAAGCAATTCATCATCCCAAACAAAAATTCAATCCAAGTCTTCAAAATTTAAAAAAACTCATTTAAAATTCATCATCCCAAACAAAAATTCAATCCAAGTCTTCAAAATTTAAAAAAACTCATTTAAAATTCATCATTCCAAACAAAAATTCAATCCAAGTCTTCAAAATTTAAAAAAAACTCATTTAAAATTCATCATCCCAAATAAAAATTCAATCCAAGTCTTCAAAATTTAAAAAAAACTCATTTAAAATTCATCATCCCAAACAAAAATTCAATCCAAGTCTTCAAAATTTAAAAAAACTCATTTAAAATTCATCATTCCAAACAAAAATTCAATCCAAGTCTTCAAAATTTAAAAAAACTCATTTAAAATTCATCATTCCAAACAAAAATTCAATCCAAGTCTTCAAAATTTAAAAAAAACTCATTTAAAATTCATCATTCCAAACAAAAATTCAATCCAAGTCTTCAAAATTTAAAAAAACTCATTTAAAATTCATCATTCCAAACAAAAATTCAATCCAAGTCTTCAAAATTTAAAAAAACTCATTTAAAATTCATCATCCCAAATAAAAATTCAATCCAAGTCTTCAAAATTTAAAAAAAACTCATTTAAAATTCATCATTCCAAACAAAAATTCAATCCAAGTCTTCAAAATTTAAAAAAACTGACCTTTCACAGCTTCTCCATTGAACTGTGTGTGTATGAGGTGGGGCCCAGCCCTCTTAGGGGTGAAGGTCACTTTAAACATTGTGTTTCCCTCATCTTGTACATAGTTGGGTACAATCTCATCATCACACATGACCAGAATCTCAAGATTTCCATCCCCTGCCTCGCTGGCATCCACTGGATAATAAATGAATAGTGGGAAAAAAAATGAGATATTTTAATGTAAGGTTGTTTTTTTGTCCATGTCAATTTAACAATTTCTTTACAATCAATAATTATTTTCATTTGGTGAATTAAATGGAATAAACTTATTAAATAACTCACAGCTACTGGTTATATTTTAAGTACACAAATTGCTGAACTATGTTAAATGAGCACAGCGCTTAACAGTGACTTATGGAGAATCACGTCCTTGGCTCAGTGACCCACATTCAAAGCTGTTAGTGTCGGGACCTGACCCAGAGGCCAGCCAAACTGATTTTCTGGCCGTGGGATACCCTGGCTCATAGCACCCACCATGTACATTGGATACAAATATAAAAAGACTTGAATGCAAGCTACTTTTGGAATAATAGAATTTAAGGGATCAGAAATAGCAGAAAATCGTGCTAAGAAGTCCTGGATTAATATTACTGATCTATATAAAATGTGGTTCTCTGACCCCCTCCACCTCCCCAACCAAAAATACAACTCACACCAAAACATTAAAAAAATACTGAAAAAAAACATACACATTATTTTGCATCTTTCAAAGAAATGTAAGTGAACTGTTCACAAATCCTATTTGAAATTTTTTATTCTTGAACTGAACCCCCCCCCCCCCCCCCAAACTCGATCACCAAAAAACCCCATTAAGACACACACCTCAAGACATTGTTTTGCAACTTACAATTAAATGAAACAGGTCTGTTGACAAATCCTGGGTTAATGTTTGACACCCTGACTCTAGAGGCATCAAACACCTTGATAGTGAACGGACTGCCTTGAATGGGAACACCCACGTAGTCGATAAACACCTTGTGGGCACCTGAAAGAAAGATTTGATGTAGTGTCAGTTCTCAGAAATATCAATGCTAGGTGTTCCAACATCAGATCTCATACATCATGTTTTTAAAAGAAAAGCGTTTAAATTCCTGACCCAATCACTTGCACTCTAAGTACAAACATGGATCTGGAAGAGAAAGATTAAAGCTTGACAAAGATTGCATTCATTATTTTTTTTCCACCTGCAGATGTCAGTATTCATGAAACTATTGACTGGCCAGGTTATGGTTCTACTTCAAATTTGCTGCTTATATAATGGATTATGTTGATCAAACATGGCAACATTTTCATCACTGTCAATGCTGCTGGTGGTGGTGTCAGGTAGTTTGTGAATGGTTGTTTTGGATATGAGTGAGTGTTAAGGCCTTAAGTTGATTGCTGCTGGTACTCATAGTACTCCTTGACTAACAAATGTCATAGTGCTCCTTGACTAACAAATGTCATAGTGCTCCTTGACTAACAAATGTCATAGTACTCCTTGACTAACAAATGTCATAGTGCTCCTTGACTAACAAATGTCATAGTACTCCTTGACTAACAAATGTCATAGTGCTCCTTGACTAACAAATGTCATAGTACACCTTGACTAACAAATGTCATAGTACACCTTGACTAACAAATGTCATAGTACACCTTGACTAACAAATGTCATAGTACACCTTGACTAACAAATGTCATAGTACTCCTTGACTAACAAATGTCATAGTACTCCTTGACTAACAAATGTCATAGTACTCCTTGACTAACAAATGTCATAGTGCTCCTTGACTAACAAATGTCATAGTACACCTTGACTAACAAATGTCATAGTACACCTTGACTAACAAATGTCATAGTACACCTTGACTAACAAATGTCATAGTACACCTTGACTAACAAATGTCATAGTACACCTTGACTAACAAATGTCATAGTACACCTTGACTAACAAATGTCATAGTACACCTTGACTAACAAATGTCATAGTACTCCTTGACTAACAAATGTCATAGTACTCCTTGACTAACAAATGTCATAGTACTCCTTGACTAACAAATGTCATAGTGCTCCTTGACTAACAAATGTCATAGTACACCTTGACTAACAAATGTCATTGTACACCTTGACTAACAAATGTCATAGTACACCTTGACTAGCAAATGTCATTGTACACCTTGACTAACAAATGTCATAGTACACCTTGACTAACAAATGTCATAGTACACCTTGACTGACAAATGGCATAGTACACCTTGACTAACAAATGTCATAGTACACCTTGACAAACAAATGCCATAGTACACCTTGACTAACAAATGCCATAGTACACCTTGACTAACAAATGCCATAGTACACCTTGACTAACAAATGTCATAGTACAACTTGACTAACAAATGTCATAGTACTCCTTGACTAACAAATGTCATAGTACTCCTTGACTAACAAATGTCATAGTACACCTTGACTAACAAATGTCATTGTACACCTTGACTAACAAATGTCATAGTACACCTTGACTAACAAATGTCATTGTACACCTTGACTAACAAATGTCATAGTACACCTTGACTAACAAATGTCATAGTACACCTTGACTAACAAATGTCATAGTACACCTTGACTAACAAATGTCATAGTACACCTTGACTAACAAATGTCATAGCACACCTTGACTAACAAATGTCATAGTACACCTTGACTAACAAATGTCTAATGCTTTATGGTGAACTGATAACCAGTGCAAATTTATTTTGAGGTTAGCAAGAGTTTTTTTTTCCTTCTGAATCGTATTGAGTTACGCAGCTTACCAATCATGTTTGGATGCCAGTCAATCTTGGCAGTGCCATCCCCACGGTCACCTAGTCGACATGGAACACTGGAGCCATCAGGTGCTGCGGTGGGAATACAACACATTGGACAGTAGAAATGAACTCAAGATTGAAACATAAAAAATAAATTTGAAGAACAAATGATTCATAAGTTATCATGACTAGCTACAGCCTGCCCAAAAAATGGTAGAGGCAATTCGTGACGGTCCCATCTACTGAAGTAGAACCACACAAAACATGCATTCAAGTATCAGACTAAAATAATCTCAATTAGTGCTAACTTCTGGGAATTTTATATTTCGTGCTTAATGAAAATAGCATTACAGCCCTATATACGTGCATACCTTATTATTTGTGATAAAATATCACACCAGGAAACAAAAAGGGAGCTCACCAATGATCCTGGCAGTCATTTCCTCAAATGACCCATGTGGAGACACAACATTAAAGCCAGCTTTTTTGTTGCAGGACACCAAGTTCCAGTGGTCCCCTGTAAGTCGTATGCCACCAACATCCACCACGCTGACACTATATGGGCTGCCTGGAAATGTTAGGAGAGAAATTACTTGAGAAGCTAGGACTTGAACAATGAGAGGAGAAACATGTTCAGGAGTTGTATTAGGAAGCCTTCCTTGTAAACAAATGCAGACGTTCAAAGAATCGCATTAAACATTTTGTTGATATCAATTTTACAGCTGTTTCCTCACCTTGAACATGCAAGTCGTTGTACAAGACATTCACTTTGTAGGAGCCTGGGTGCTGACCAATGAAACTGCACTCGTATTTGTTTTTACCCACGGTCAGAGCGTTGTTGGGTATGTTCTGACCATTGTGGTTGATGGTGATCTCCAGCGTGCCATCTCCAGCTTCTGATGCATCAACTGGGAGGAAAAGAAGAAATGATATCAATGATTTGAAGATATCATATCAGCAAGATAAGATATGATATCTGAAGATATTATATCAGCAAGATAAGATATGATATCAGCAAGATAAGATATGATATCAGCAAGATAAGATATTAATTTCAGCAAGATAAGATATTAATTTCAGGAAGATAAGGTATGATATCAGCAAGAGAAAATCAGGAAAATAATAATTTGCTCAACTGTAATTTAGATATTTTAAAAAGTATTAAAATGCTTATTGATTGCAAGTGTTAAAATCAATAGGCAACTGAAACATTTAATGACTTATTTCTTTATGTAAATATTGCCCTGCAACTCAAGACAGAACAGAACATCAATTTTACATTGCATTTACACATTGTATTTACACATAATTGGTGATACATATAGCTAAAAATTTACCATTGAATTTACAAGGAACTCCCACAATCCCTTGCTTGACTCTGGTGATCTTTACCAGGTTGGGGTCAAAAGTTCTCACACTGAAAGGACTTCCCTTTATGGGGAGACCAGCCAGTGTAGCCTTAACTGAATGAATGCCTGTAAGAAAGAAATGATGCCCATGAGGTTTTCCTCCACTATAGCCATCATGTTTAAAACACCATCTCTTTTTTTAATTTACATTCAATTTCAGGTAATTAATTTACAAAAAAAGAACATTCAATACTATTTAATCCTGATAAATATTTTTCCAATACAGATCTGTTTACCCTCAAACTCTTAAAATCGTACAATATCATCACAAAATCGTTCAATACATTATCTTATTATTAAAAAATAAACATACTTCAAATATAATGTATACAACTCAAAATCTTAGTTTGTACGCCAAAATCGTAAGAGTAAATTGGTCTGCCAATAAATATTGGCAAATGTCAATAAAAATATTTAAAACAGTTTTTGTAACGTATGCCGAGAAATTTCAGCTGGGAGACAAATGAACTTCATAAAATATTAGACTTACAATGGATCTATGGGGATACATTCTTAGACACTGTTCAACAAATTCTCTTACCAATATCCCTGGGAACGTATTCCACGTTAAGACCTTTACCGTCAGGAAGATGGGTGACTCTGGCAGGAATGTTCTGTCCATTGGGTCCTTTGATCAACGATATTTTGTTTCAATGAATTAAATGGTCCACAAATATTAAGCAGATTTATTGATATTGATCATAACCCTAGATTAAAGACTAAGACAATAAGCATGTCGGATAAACACTCAAGAAAGATATTGTAAATAAAAAGAAAAAAATTCTTGTTAACAAAAGAAGAAGTAATGGAAACAAAAATTATTAGTTGAGGGGCTGTCAATCAACTCCCCAGGTCTGGTCAAAGATGAGAACAGTGTGGGTTTCGAAGAGAGGTTTAAAATGAACTTTTTTTTTTTAAATCCCAAGAGATGCTAGAGTTTAGGATCATTACACGTCCGGAAATTCCCAGAAATTTGCAGAACGGTCATCAGCTGTGTAAGAGAACATTACAAGCTCAAAACATATCAAACAGGATACATGAGGAAGATATAAAGGATGGAGTTGTCCTGACAAGGTTGCGTGGACATAGCAATAATGCCTGGATCAGCTGCACGGATAACACAAAGCACTATGCTTGATGAGTGAAGTAAAAAGAAAAATAAATCTCTTCACTTCAGTTTTTCTCATAGCTAAAATGTGTTGCTAAAATGTTTGGACACCATGAAGGAACATGCAAAGATGGACACAGGATTGACAGCAGTTTTAGTTAAGGACATAAAAACTGAGGGACTATCAGTTGCTTTCTATATTCCATTTTTCTATTGGACTCTTTATATCTTGATACAAAAATTGTGCTTTAAAAAAAGAAAGAAAGAGAAAAAAACTCCATTCTTCTATTGAATTTACTAATAATCTAATTATTTGGGACCAAAAATTGTGCTACAAAGAAAGAAAAAAAAAACAAGTCCAAATAATTTATGAAATGTGATTCTTTTTTTAAAAAATAATTATTTCCACAATGTTTCAAAGATTTTAATTCTTTATCTCACATTGTTAAATAACTTTTTTGAAAAGTCCATTCAAGACCCGTAAGAAGAAGCACATGAGAAATACACTAGCAAATAAACATTTTCTGAAACTCTGAAAATGGAAAAAAAAAAAGATTGAAATTTAATCATAAATGTGGACTTTAAAGGGACAAAACAGACTGTAAGAGTAGGATGCCTCAGGCTCTTATAAATAAACACTTCAAGGATGAAATGTCTAAAATAAGGAAAATATGATTTTTCTCATACAGAATGTTTTTACTTTTTTTAATAATGAAATGATATAACAATTTGTTTATGAGCAAGGAAGCAACAGTTATGACAGAAAAGTTGAGCAAAGGAACCAGGTCAGAGGAGAGGAACCAGGCCACGGGAGTGTATCCAGGTTTTTAGCTCCAGGCCAGCAAATGTTTCTGTTCAACTGTTTTCAAGGTTTCTTTCCAAATTGTGCCCTGGCCAGTAGCCAGATATTTCATAAATGGGTATTAAACTGGCTGACTTGCCATATGAGAAGTACACATTTTGGAAAAGAATATAAACCTTTTATAAACTTTTAAAACATAAATTATCAACACCTGGAAACACCTCTGTAACTAGGTGGCTTTGGACAATCTCAGCAATAGTTCAAAGTGCACAGCAGCAGCAGACATGACAGCAACAGCAGACATGACAGCAACAGAACACACAAAAAGTCAGGCAAGACTCCATCGACAACAACGAGTGACAGTTAAGTAATCTGTTAATTCATATCTACCTTAGCAGTGTTTTGAGGATGACCTCCTACGGCCACCACAACCACAGCATCAAAGCATGCATAGTCAGCGAATAGGGCAGCTACTCTAAACCACAACATACCACCAGCATTGTAAACCAAGAGTATACAGGGTGTGTGTAATCAAATACTACAGTGAGCTCATTCAAATATATCATGCATATTTTAATCATGCTACATTCTACACATTTTAACAAATTGGCATTTTCTATCACCATCTTAAGTCTACTATATAATCATCACAAAATAGACATTGCAAAAATATATTTAAAAAATCCATTAAAAAATAAAAAAAGAACTAGCTTTAATAAAAAAAAATATTTGTTGGAAGAAACGTTCAAAGTTTAAGTAAAACTCCTCACCACAACAATCATTTGGTTGACATACAAGGCACCTGACAGGTTCATCAAATGGATCATTGTTACATTTATTTTAACAAGAGTTTGGCAAACTGAATGTGGTGAGCATGACACATAATCAACAAATGATTTAGAGTTCAAGAAATAGCTAAAGAATTCACAACTTAAATACATTAACGTTTGACTTTTTATATGTTGGAAAATTGATAACTCTGCTAATGGAGCAGCTGTTGCTCCCATCACCCATTACAGCATGCAGATGTTTGATATTTTTTTATTTTTTTAATAAAAGTTATTAATGCATGCATGGCATTGGGGAAGTTGTTAAGGTATTGCGTTGCCAGAGTAAGGATAAAAGGGTCAAAATTTTTTAAAATTAAATTAAGTTAAATGTGAGCTTCTTCATCAAACTCAGTCAGAGGACAATTAATAATTTAATACTATTTATTCTGATTTTTTACAAATCTACTTAAAAACATTTCTTGCCAAAGTTTTAAGGAGCATTTTTAACATTAAAAAATTAAAATAAATACAGATACATTCTTATTCAAAATTTAAATAAACAATTCACAGAACTCTTTTAATCCCTTTTAGTAATTTAACAATCTCATGCGTGGGGGGGGGGAAATGTTCACAAAATTTCTAATGGTTAGTTAAAATGCACATGGAAAACATAAACAACATTTTCATATGTGAATGACATATTCAGTTTCATTAAACAATAACATATTTCAATGTTACAAAATTAAAAAATAAATATATATATATATATATATTTGAATTCTATTAATTCAAACCAATGAGCTATTCCAGTAATCGAAACAACTTCACCAAAATATATACCACTTCAATGATAGCGGTAGGGCTTTAAAATATATTCTTACTTTTTTTAAATGTTAAATTGGTTCTGGCCCTGTTCAAATCTGCTCTAATATAGAACTTTGCAAAATTTATCAGCACTTGGACCAAAAATTTTGATTGCCCTGTTGTTCTTACCCTGTTGTTCTTACCCTCAGTCAGGTAACCTTACCTGTTACGATGATTTCAGTTGCGAGGTTGGCTAAGCTGGCCTGGGCCTGGATATGGAAGCTGGCCTCTTGCTTGACAGGGATTAGCTGGTGGAGGCCAACAACACTGGCACTGAGGTCTTGGGCAATACAGGTCAGTGGGGAACCTTTGTTAATATGGTGTACATTTTGGTCAGTAAACCACGTTAGGATTGTGTCAAAGGGACAGAGGTATAGTGATGGGCATATCCCGGGTGGCCCAAAAAAGAGTTACTTAACATAAGTGAATTAATATAATACTTTGTCATTTACAGCTGTATGCCCTGCTTATCAAGGACATTTTGCAACTGTTGACGCCACTCATACTCTCTCAGCTCTCTGGCTATCTTCATTCTCGCAATCTCTATCCTTCGTCTCAGTCCGCCTACCGTCTTGGTCATAGCACAGAAACAGCACTGGTCCGAGTCATGAGTGACCTCCTGCGCGCGATGGACGATGGCAAACTCTCTATTCTCACTCTGTTAGATCTCTCTGCTGCATTTGATACCATTGACCACCAGATTCTTCTTGACCGCCTTCATCTTTCTTTCGGACTTACTGGCTCAGCTTTAAACTGGTTTCAATCATATCTTTCTGACAGAACTCAAAAAGTCTCTATTTCCAACCGCTCTTCCAAACCTTCAGCCCTGTCTATTGGAGTTCCTCAAGGATCGGTCCTTGGGCCGGTCCTTTTCATCCTCTACACTAAACCTCTATCAGCTCTCATTAGCCACCACTCAGTTTCCAGTCAATCCTTTGCTGATGACACTCAAATCAGTGACTCTTGCTTTCCTGATCAACTTGATTCCACAATCCTTCGCATACAGGAGTGCGTGGACGATGTAAAGCGTTGGATGACTTGCAACAAACTGAAGCTAAATGATGATAAAACGGAAATCCTTCTCATCCACTCTCAAAACAAACCTCTCCCTCCA
>CAXITT010000015.1:2575370-2586462 GCA_964033795.1 Lymnaea stagnalis | reverse complement strand
CCCCCCCCCCCCCCCCCCATCCCCTTACCCATAATTTAAGTTTTTAAAATGAGCTACAGACTTTTAACACTTAGAAGACAGCCCTAGAATGCATACAGGTGGCCGAGTACAACGCAGTTACAGCTGATAAAAGACAAGTGAGTAAACACAATCATCGCGTCAACATGGGCAATCACTTAAATCACCGAGCTAAAACCGAGGATCCCTGTTAAAAAAAAATACATAACAAAATGTAACACAAAAAAACCATTACATAACATCTTCTTTTTAAATCTACTCACAACTTAAATGTTGGTCATTGAACAGGATGTCCACCACTTGCTTCCCCGGTTCAGCTGGGATGAACTTAATCTTGTACTTGCCGGCTGCCTCGGGCTCCACTTCATTGGGGATATCTCCGTTGTTGACCATGATCTGAAGCTGACCTTCTCCAGCCTCTCCTACGTCAACTGAGGGCAACACAATCAGCGGCTATATTTTTAAAAACTTGTTGTCCAAACAAATATGTACTGTTTAAAGAGATTAATATACATACACACGTATGTCACAAATACTAATTCTCTAGGTTTGAATGTAACGCTGTGTTCGAGAGACGAGGCGAGGAAAAACAAAATGCACAGAAGTCAGCACTGATTGGGTTCCTTAAAAAGTATTTTCTTCAATGCATGTTTTCTCAAGTCACTTTAGTTTTCTCAAGTCACTTTAGTTTTCTCAAGTCACTTTAGTTTTCTCAAGTCACTTTAGTTTTCTCAAGTCACTTTAGTTTTCTCAAGTCACTTTAGTAAATGGGAAGTTCTTGCATTGCTGCCGCTATTGCTTTGCAGGTAATTTCTAGCACACACACACACACATATATAAAATATATATGCAGCAGTGGCATAGGGTGTGTGAAAAGTGCTGCTGCATCCCCTCGCCACCCCAAAAAGAGTTACCATAAAAAAACATCTCCCCAAAACAGAAGCAGAAAAAGGTGCCTTAACATTTTTCACACCAGACATTACATTCACTTGCCTATTAAATAAGAAAGTGCTAACCTCTTTTTTGTATTTATCATTCAATTTTTAGCAATTTTTTTAGCATATCAAAATACAGATAAGCTCTCATTGTAACGTTACTAGCACTAAACTAAACTTACTTGTGAAATACATGGGCTGGTTGACAAAACCATCGTGCAATGGTGTGACATAGATGGCGCCAACGTTGTAAGCTTTCGCTGTGAACGGGCTTCCTGTCACGTGCTGGTCACAGTACTTAACATATATGGTGTATTCACCTGGAGATAGGCATGTAATGAGTGACAATGGTGTCTGACTTTCCACTTATAGAAAACAGTTGTCCAGTATAAAAAAAAAAATAAAAGATTTCTCAGGTGCAAACATGAAATGTTTAAAAAGACACTGACCGACATGTGTTGGTGTGTACTTGACTACTGCTTCATCTGTGTCTTCTTGTGTCAGCTGGTGTGGGACACTTTCCCCCTTGGGCCCTGTGACATAAAAATTAATCAATTATCACCATCGGAATAAGTGAAACAGATGCATTCTTATTTTTGAGATTTAAATTTCCTGACGTAACACATACAAAATGGAACAATATGAAAGGTTAATTATTAAAGATTTCAGTCAGTAGTCTGTTCATAACTCATGGCCTGGGCTGAGGATATAAATAATTTCATACAGAATTATTATATTAACATATGATATAAAGGAGATCCAACATTAGCACAACATACAAAAATAGATCATATCAAAATATTCAAAAACAACAATGTTAAAGAAAAAAACTAATTTTGGTTTAAAAATGAAAAGGAAGAAAGAAATGAATGAAAAATTTAGATGTGCTTAAAATTCCATTCAAGACAAATATTAAAATTTGACAACAATCATATTCACTTTGAAAAAAAAAAAAAAAAAAAAAAAAATTTTAAAAGAAATTTAAAAAAAAAAAAAAAATGCTTAAAATCCATTTTTGAAAGAGGAAAATAAAAAGCAACCAGAGATAAAATTTAATCTGATTTTTAAAAAAAATTAAGCACTAAACATTTGCAAAGGAAAAAGGGTCGTTGATCACAAGCTAATCAACAGCAGCATACAAAAGCTTGTGGAAAAATCTTACCCAATCATAGCAAAAAATGTTTTGTCTAGAGTAAAAAATCTAAAGAAAAATGTGAGACAAAGTCAATTATGTTTTAACAGAAAATTCTAAGCTAATAAAAAAATGTTGAAAAAAAGTATTAAATTAAAAAAACATTCCTTGGAAATAAAAATAATTCATTCAAGATATCCTATTAAATGTATGAATTTTGGTGCCTAATGTTGCAAAAAAAAAAATAAAATTTGAAAAAGTAAAATATTTTTATAGTGAATGCATCTTATTTGAAATATTAGTTGGATTGGTGGTAAAGAAGTTTGAGACTGTAAATCAAATAAAGTTTAAATTTTAAAAATTTAAAAAGAAATTAGCACCAAAAAAAAATATTACCAAAACTAAATTGTGCCATAAGTTATACATCAATAGTTAATTTTTAAAATTTAACAACGGTATAAACTAAAGCAAACTTGAAAATGATATCAGAGATTAGCGATTTTAAAATATCTTAAATTGTTGCAGAATTTGCTGTGGATATTCATTGTTCCCCACGCCATTATATATATATTCTTTAATAACTTACAAATCCTAAAAAAATATTTAGCCTTATGCAGACAGTATGTCACAAGAATTTCCATGAAAGTACTGCAAAATGTGTAGAACAAAAGTTGTTCATTCATCAGCACTGACTTAGACTTGGGATTTATTTTGTTGACAGAGTCAGAGAGATGGCAGTTGATGACTGGTCAGACTGGTTGATGACCAGTCAAAGTGATGGCAGTTCATCACTAACTGGTCAGAGAGATATCAGTTTATCACTAACTGGTCAGGGAGACACAAGTTCATCACTAACTGGTCATTGCCTACCAAGCACAGAGGCCCAGCAGCTTGAAAGATGAGGTCAGTTGGTGTCAACACAACAGAGTTTATTGATGTTTGCCTGTATTCAAGTAGTTCCAAACAATTGTTCCACTTGTCGTGGGCATTCAAATTAATACAGCTGCCTTCGTGTTTTTTCTGTGGAATTTCTAACATTTATAACGTATTCATTAAGTGTTATTTGGTTATTTAAAAAATTTTGTTTGTTGTTTTGTTGATTTGGTTAACAGAGTTAAATAAGGTCTAAAATATTAGAGTATATTGTGATAGGCATCGCACCAGGGTAAATGCTGAGGGACAAAGTAGCCAATGCAATGTTATTATGCAATGTTTAGGGAGAATGAGCCAATGCAGCAAATATTAGGCAAGGAAAATTTAAAAATGAAATAAAATATAATTATTGGAAAACAATAGATGATTTAAATTAATTTTTTTTTCTCCCAGATTCCTAACAAATGATTTAAAATTTTAGAATCTCAATAATTTTCTAATTGTAACTTTATCTTAAATTTTAGTATCCATTCTTTCCTTCTTGGATTGTTTTCACTCTACTCTATTGGTAGTTTCTTGACATAAACCAAAACCATGGGATAAATAGATTAGTATTTGATCAATTTTTGACCAATCAAAGTTAAAATATAATGACAGTTCAATGGGGATTTTGAAACACAAGGGATCTAATTCATGCTTTGCCAAACTGCAGCTTTGCTTTGGTATTTTTAAGAAGAATTGACAAGTACAGTGAAAATTAAATATGGCTACGCTGAAAGTAAAACTGAAATACCTCATTTGGGTACATTTATTGAAACAATCTTTTTAATAACTGAAAGCCCCAGGTTATCTTTTTTATGAAAAGTTTGTCCATTTAAATGTTGTTATTGCCTTAAATGATAACTCATTCAGCTTTATTCAAATTTATTAAGAAAAGGGAAAATTGACAAGTTTATACAGTAATACCTCGTTCAGTTGCTTTTCGGGATTCAGGAATTTCACTGGAATCTAACAAATTTGCATTTGCAATTTTTTCACAGATCTACAAAATTTGCAAAACACTCTGTACATCTTTATGTAACTTTAAATTGATTGAATATCTGTACCCTCTACATGCAACACGTACAGTAGAAGTTTTCTTTATTGAATTGTACCTTCATTATATGACTTGTGTAACATGAGGTCTACCTAGTTCACCTTCTTTACAATGACAAAGAAACAGCCCTAAAGTTTAAAGTCGCATTCCTTACTTGGTTTTACTCTACTGTCAGTGCAAAAGAAAATGGCAGCCAATGAATTAGTATACTGTAGGGGTAACAATAGTATACGTTCCTGTAAATGTGGTGGTGTAGTTAATGGACATCAAGCGATGCTGTACTTTATTTCCACATCAACCATTTATTTTTTTATTACATGTCAATCATTTAAAGGATTATGTATTAAGCGAACTTTTAAATGGAATTAAAGTGCTTTAGGTCATATTTAGGAGTTAAACTCTATAACTATGCATTTATTCGCATTTTTAGTGAATCATACCAAACATTCGTGATTCCTCATGATCAGCGGAGGGTTCTGGAACTTAGACTAGCAAATATTTGAGGTAGTTCTCTATTGATTTTCATTATAGCCAACAGGTCAGATAATTATTTGAAATATTTTTAATAACCCAGAAAAAAAAAAACTAAATTGCCTTGTAACAAGCTAAATTGTTTCAGATTTGAACACACTATAAGTAAAAAAATAATAATAATTTTGGATTGCATTATAGTATTATACATAAATAAAAATGTGTATTTTTTTTTACCCCTTTAATTGCCACATAAATTTAGACAGATAAAAAGGAAACTCATAGTGAAGCTTTAAAAGTCACCCTCATCCTGGCCAGGATATAAATTACTTGTATTGAAATGTTCCAAATATTTAATTAGAGACATGGAAAGAGCTAATGTTAAAATCAATAAACAGTGAAGATACTGGTTTAGTTTATGGAAGTATTTGTATCTCCAGTTAGCTTGGTCTTTAAAATGTACCTTTGATCTTAACATCCAGGTCCTTCTCATGGACTTTCTGACCATTTGAAAGAATGTGCACGGTAGCTTTTTTGTGGCACTGAAGCCGGTCTTTGCCTCTCAGTGATATGGCGTGAGGATCCACAATGAGAATAGTCCAGGGGCTACCTGCAAGAAATAGAAAGTGGCTAGCTGTTTATGAGAGTAAACATCTAGCTCTACCAGCTTATGTCAAAACAACTCGGTTTAGACAACACAAGCTTTAGAACTGATCAGATCAAATTAATGTTAAGCCATGTGGGCCGTGTCAGCCATGTCAAGAACTGCTTGATTGCCTGGACTAACTGACCTACTATAGAACACATCTAAAAATAACATCAGCACAACTTGGGTTTAATTCAGTATCCATTTTTTGTGTGTTGGATTCAGTTTTGTTGAACAGAATTCTAGTAATGATTTGAGGAAAATTCATAGTTCAGTGATACGTGTGACGATGTATTTGGTATGGCACAAACCGTTTAGAATTACATTTTATGAAATGTTTCTAGCATCCTTCAAACAGAAATTACACCATTTGACTGATGTAGAGTAGTGGTCCCCAACCTTTTACACTAGCAAAACCCATTATGCTTTCATGGGGTACAGGTGTGGAACCACTGCTGTAGAAAATCAAAAGCTGATGTCAGGAGAAACACATTTTTTTTTGAAACTTTGGTGATGAATTAAGGATAATAAATGAAGAACTGCATTCAAGCTGTGTGAAGGAAATAGTAGAATAAGTTATGTAGAAGCATGAAATAGACAGACAGGACAATAAAAGAAGAATTTTTCAGGCAAGAGCCTTCCTCAGCAGACTTTTTCATTTGACCTGTCAGCTACGGAAGGTTCTTAGATGAAACCTTGTTTCATTGTGCTGTCTTTCTATTTCAAGCTCCTACATACCTTGTTCTTCCACTTTGATCAATTGAGCAATGTTTTGAGCAATGACCTCCACATTACTGTGGTGTTTGGAGGCTTTATAGAGCAACTTTCGTTTATAGACTTCACAAGTCCCTCTAACCCTATCTCTATGTCTGGGAGTTTTTTTCCTGTTTTTTTACATTTTAAGAGTCACACAAAAGGCAATGTGATGAGAAAGGGGGGTTGGGGTGGCTGCACACCTGATTGTTTCATGGGGATATTTTTGGATTTGGCACGTATTCAAAACCGTAACATCTTGAATGTTTAAATTATGTAAATTGTGGCTTGAAGACTCACACACCCAGCACCTTGTTGTTCCAGTGCTTTTAAAATAACCTCTAAATCTTCCATGAAGTTTAAATGTAAATTTAATGCCAGTGCGTTACTACTGTCATGACCTACCAATAACATGCTCATTGTTGAAGCAAATCTCCACAGAGTGAGGACGACTATTCTCTGGCAGAAATGAAGCGGTGAAGCGGTGATTGCCCTTGTTTTCTACAGTGCACGGTACTCTCCCTTCATTGACCCGAATTTCAATGTTCCCAGGGCCGGCCTGAGATGCATCAACTGAAAAGCACATCGTCAAGCACTTAAATAGCCAACATTTATGACTTTTGTTCATTAAATTTGGTTTTAAATTATTTTTTTTCCATTTCATATTTAACTAATACAGGGTGACCCCAAAAAAAAAAGTGAGAACACCTCGTAGCAAAGAGTTATTTCATACAATTGAAATAATATAATTTATTGTCAGTTAGAGTTGTATGCCAAGTGTTATGTACCATTATGGTTTTGAAAATTTATGAAAGTTTAATCTGTTTTAAGATTTGGCTCGTAGAATGAAATATATGAAACAAATGAGTGAGAAAAACAGTATGCCAAGAAAACGAGACCAAAGCTATAGTTAATATCATCAGCTTTGGTATCCTTTGCATACTGGTTTTCAGGTCTTTGTTATGTATTATGCACATAATGAGCCAAATCTTAAAATACATTAAATTTGCAAATTAAAGGTATTTAACGACATCTATAGAGTCATACTTCTCATTTGAATACTACTATATCTATAGAAGTCAAACTGACAATTGAAATACCACTGTCTACAGAGTCATACTGACATTCAAATACCACTATATCTATAGAGTCATACCGACTTTTAAATACCACTATATCTAGAGTCATAAATCATACTGACATTTCAAATACAACTATATCCATAGAGACGTACTGACAATGCAAACTTCACTATGTCCCCTTACTATTAAAGTGTGCATGATGATCCCTGGCTGCCGTTGAGGGCATTTCACTGACCACAAGTTTCCTCATGTCGAAAGCCTTGGTGGTGAATGGTGAGCCACTGATCTCTTGGTCAGCAAACTTGACCTCAATGGTGTACTCACCTAGGAGGAAAAAGAAAAGTAGGTACTAGCCCTTTTTTTTTTTTTTTTTTTTTTTTTTTTTAAAGACATTTCCAAATTTCTTTATGGTCTAGTTTACACAAAGAACGCTTGATACCTTAATAACTTGAAAAATAAAATGAACCAAACATTCACAATTTGATCATGGGTGTTTTTAGTAAAGAAAATGTGTTTTTAAAAAAAGCCTGTCTTTTTTAAATTTTTACAACGTTTATTTTAAAATTTCACGAAGTTACCAACTGATTTTTTAAAAATGCTGAAAATATCACACTATATAAAAGATTCTGGTGAAAAATAAATTTTTAATGGTTAATGTGTCAGTTTCGATCCGATTAAACCACCAAATGATTAATGTTATCAGTTTCTATGGGATTAAACCACAAAATGCTTAATGTATCAGTTTCTATAGGATTCAACCACAAAATCCTTAATGTATCAGTTTCTATAGGATTCAACCACAAAATCCTTAATGTATCAGTTTCTATGGGATTAAGCCACAAAATCCTTAATGTATCAGTTTCTATGGGATTAAGCCACAAAATGCTTATTGTATCAGTTTCTATGGGATTCAACCACAAAATCCTTAATGTTTCAGTTTCTATAGGATTTAACCACAAAATCCTTAATGTATCAGTTTCTATAGGATTTAACCACAAAATCCTTAATGTATCAGTTTCTATAGGATTTAACCACAAAATCCTTAATGTATCAGTTTCTATAGGATTTAACCACAAAATCCTTAATGTATCAGTTTCTATGGGATTAAACCACAAAATCCTTAATGTATCAGTTTCTATGGGATTAAACCACAAAATGCTCACATCTCTCTCTTCAAAATCTACTTGTCTCCATTCAGTCTGAACAAAGTAAATTTTTAATGAGATGATTTTTAAAAAAGTCACACAGCAGCACTACAGAAACTAGATTTGTTTTCATGACTAGATAGCACCTCTAACAATAAGTCTGGCTGTAATACAATCATCATATTTTGTTCAAAGGTTCTAACAATGTAAGAAATGTTCTGGTGATAGAATGTTAGACACACTGTTTTAACAACTAAATGACTGCAGTTTACTTTAGCACTTGCCATATTAATTATTTAATTTTCTTTACATTGAAGTAAATTTATAAATTTCATGGGATGACCAACTTGTCAGTTAAATATCACATTTGAGAACCCTTCTGTTTATATATTTCCTTGCAACAACCACCCCCCCCCCACCCCCACAGGCACACATTGATCAAGAAGAATGGCTATAATTTTACACAGCAGAACATACACCCACTGTGACCCTATCAATAAATCAATAATAACTTTAAAATTATACTTGTTCCATAACTTGATAATAACTTGTAAAGTTATGGTCTTAAAGCTGTACTTTGAAAAAGAATGTTTAGAACAAGGCTATGACAAGAGTTTAAATTTTTTTTTACTACTGTTGCATATTTATAAATTAAAAATTCACTTTGAATTATTTTATTTTCCTAGTTTATGAAATGTACATCTTCTTCAGAAATTCTGAATTTAAAAAGATAAATTTAAATTAATTTTGTTGACCATTTCAGGGTCATAACAGGTATTTCTCTGAAACAGTATGTTATTGTTCCCTTAGACTAAGTCAGATACCTCATTGGACCACCAAAATAAGCATTGCCTATTTCTGTGCTTGCCTTGCCCCTCTCTTGCTCAAATTAAATTGTACAAGGAATTTATTTGATATAATTAATTGTGGTTGTCAAAATTGTCAAGCTGTACCTTTCTCTCCCGATGGTTTGCTGTGTGATGATTGAAAATGTGATACTTGGGAAGGCTTGGCAGGTTGCGACCTCATAGCTTCCTTCACATTGACTGCGCCCAACAAGGAGCGGTCGTTATCACTAACATTAAAAGTTGACACATGCTTTCCCAGTATCTGATGCTCCCTTCCGTAGGACCCATCTTGATGCGGAGAATTTGATCTATCGGAGCCATCGGTGTATCTTGTTAAAGATTTTTGATGACCAACTTTTGAATGTTCCTCCTCAGACACGGGGTACCTCTCGTAAACAATACGATCACCACCACCCGAAGAAGTCACATAAGATTGGCTGCTTTTCGATACCTTTGCAGAGGAGAACTCTGTAGAGACAACCGTTGCCGTGGTAGAAGATTTGTTGCCGGCGTGTTTGTTAAGCATTGTGCTGCTTCTCTGTGGGGCAAAGACTTTTTTCTTTTGTGTCTCAAATGGAGACAAAGTCCAGTTGCCACTGCCGACATCACTGCTGCTGCTGATGATGATGTTGCTGTGTGGATTTTTAGCCGCATAACCCTTCTGACCTGGTTTCTTATACCCATGACTCTCTTCCGCCAGATGACTTCCACTCGTAGCAGATGATGCTTTCTTAGGTCCAGATACTCTTTTAGACTTCATGCTCCCATCCTCACTGTAAGTAACATAATATGGAGCCACATTTGTTCCATATGCTGAAGCTCGATCTTTACCCAGGGATGCCCTCCTGCTGGAGTCACCACCGCCTTCTGCTGTTGATGGTGACAAGGGCAGATCACCAGGGCCGGGGAAGTTGAACACATACTTCTCCTCGTCTTCTCCACCAGAGTGATCTCCATGAATAGAGCCCCCACCTTTAAGAGACTGGACAAATCCGGAGTAGGCCTTCGAGTAAGACCTCCCTGCACTGCTGTGTGATGAGGAAAAATTTGAGAATTGTTTCTCTTCTTGATGGGCAAAAGTCTGGTAGTCTGCGGGATGCATGGCCCAATGAAATAAAACCGGATCACCCTAAAACTTTGAAACTTGTATAAATACAAATCTGTCAGTGAATTCTACGTCCTTTCCAAGGTACGGGCCAAATTTTAAACAGTTGAATCTTGTAAACGGTTTACTTTTGTTGACAGCTAAAAAATTAATTCAAAGTAAGATCAGATGATTTGGCTTTAATTGAGTTAAACAATCAAGAGAAAAACACCACTATTTTTGCTCCCATGAAATCCACAACTACTCATGTAAGTAAGAATTTTTTTTATGAAATAGTACGCTACTATGTCAACACATATGCTACTTGGTCAACACTTCTGAGTTTTGATTGGGAAACAAGATTTATCCAAAATTCAGAATCTTGTTCCAGAATGACAAAAAAACACAGCGGTGATCAGACAAGTTTCATATCCTTTAGCTGCTGCCCACCTGATCACCCCAACAATCCTACGCACACTTCACTTCCCAAATTTAGCTGAAAATTAACAAACATTGTAGAGGGGGGGGGGGGGGGGTTGGTTCAGGGTGGGGGTGACAGAGGTGCTACTAGGATTCCCTTCTAGTTATTGTCACCATTGGGATGAACTGCAACTCTGCCTCCATGTTACATATCCCCCCATCCCCACCCCCCCCCATACAAACTCCTCCTCCTCTTCCCGGTACTGGGCCAATATTGACATAGTTAGATCAACCTGGTCTTATGGTGGCAAATGTCTGCCTTTACCTGTGCTTCCATTAGCATCTACTGCTCTGGTCACCTTTTTTTTTTTTAACCACACCCTTCTCCCTTAATCAAAGAAATAAAAATGGATTAACCAATTCTCCTTTGAATCATGCCGGCTCTTGTTATAGACATTCAGTTTCATGCCGGCTGTTGTTATAGACATTCAGTTTCATGCCGGCTCTTGTTATAGACATTCAGTTTCATGCCGGCTCTTGTTATAGACATTCAGTTTCATGCCGGCTCTTGTTATAGACATTCAGTTTC
>CAXITT010000015.1:2548750-2575098 GCA_964033795.1 Lymnaea stagnalis | reverse complement strand
TTTTTTTTCTTTAAAAAATTTTTCTTAATAATACCCCTTAACCCAACCCTTGCCACCCCCCCTCCCCCCCCCCCCCACAAAAACAACCACCCACAGAAACTAACTGTGGTATTTTTAAAATGGTCCTAGGGCCCACAAGTAGCCTTACTAATAATATACTGCTTTGTTTACATTCTTTGAAATCCTTTAGTAGCCTCCCCTTCATGCTTTCAGGTCAACCTGATTTCTGTGTGTGTGTGTGAGTGTGTGTGTGTGAGAGAAATGTGATGGAATTCATGTCAACTGTAACTGGTTTAATTAAACAACTAGTAGGGCAGCACTGGATAGGACCGCTTGTTGCACACCTTTGCAGTTGAGAGCAGGCTGACATAAGGTACAGGCACACACAGGCACACATGGAGCGAGACTGACACAAGAAGACCAGCGGCTCCCAGCAAACACATGAGTACAGTTGTAGATCTGGTGTTGGTCTCTTAGATGCTGACCCCCTCAAGCAGGACTACACAGTCACAGCTCTTTAAGCCCCCATGGGGTAAAAGAAACTTAAAGTTAACACATCTCTAAAAGATTGTTCTTATTAAACACAAGTGTTTCTTCCACATGGGACAAACATCTCTAAATGATTTTTCTTATTAAACGCAAGTGTTCCTTCCACCTGGGACAAACATCTCTAAATGATTGTTCTTATTAAACACAAGTGTTTCTTCCACCTGGGACAAACATCTCTAAATGATTGTTCTTATTAAACACAAGTGTTTCTTCCACATGGTACAAACATCTCTAAATGATCTTATTAAACACTAGTGTTTCTTCCACATGGGACAAACATCTCTAAATGATTGTTCTTATTAAACACTAGTGTTTCTTCCACATGGGACAAAGGTGTTTATTTTAAAAGAAATAATGTAATTCACCATAGAGCTAAGCAGTTGAAATTATTTTAACACTACTAGTTTATAGTCCCCCAAACAATTGTGTCCATAATGCATCAACATCTAATAACAAAACATGCATTCAAGTAACAAACTTTATATGATTCCAAATTAGTGCTACTCCCTCCCCCCCCCCCCACCTCAGTTTGTCAGCACCCCTGAACTAAATTAATATTCTATTGCCCCACACCCTTTTGCAATGCAGATTTATAACACCATATTTAAATTGGTATTATTTCTATAAAAGAAACCTAGATCATATTATGCACCTAATGCGCTTGTCTTATTTTTAAGAAACTCCTATTGGAATTTTAATTTTATTTTTTGAAAGCATTAATGACATGAGTTCATTGTCATTTTACCTTGAGAATTATGTATTTTGAAGTCTTCTCTCCTCTTTGTTTTCAGTGCTTCCCCTTCAAATTTTCTTCCACTATACTCTTGACCCCCTCCACCCACCATTTTCTTACCCCTTTTCCCATGCCCCTCCCTTGCATTATTCAGCTCCCTGCACATTTCACCTGACCCTCTTAACAATTTCCTGTCTACCCACTTTTCCAAACCATTTTTAAACTGCTTTTATTCTTAACCCCATTTTTCCAATGCACTCCCCTCGATCACAAGCCCCTTTTCCCCACAAAATTCAAACACCCCTTTGACTCGTCCCCCCCTTTTATTACCATTATTTTTCTTGCTCCACTACAGCATATATTTTATGAGCAGACAATATTCACTTTTACTAAAAGACACTCACCAGATTCCGCCAACATGTAGTCCACGTGATAAGTTTGGTCGTTCACTTTCCTCAGACTATGAGCAACTTTAAGTCCTGAAGGAGCTGAGAACATTTAGGAGGAGCTAATAGATCTTTTTGTTTCTTAAATCATACCGACAAATTTTTTGTAGACAAGAACAGATGAGAATCTCAAAAAGGAAATAGTATGGAAAAACAAAATAGTGCGCTAAAGAGAGGAGAGAAAAAAAAGAGAAATAATATCTAATTTTCCTAGTTTATGAATAAAACTTCGAAAATAATACACATTAATGTTGGGGGAATAAAGAAATTGTATGATCATTTTTAAAAGCGTGCTGTTGCTTAGAGCCTTGCAGTGTTATGTTGGCACTTGATTTTATGTTGGCACCTGATGTTATGTTGGCACCTGATATTAAGTTGGTCCTTGATGTTATGTTGGCCCCTGATGTTATGTTGGCACTTGATGTTATGTTGGAACCTAATGTTATTATGTTGGCACTTGATGTTATGTTGGCACCTGATGTTTTTATGTTGGCACTTAATGTTATGTTGGCACCTGATGTTATGTTGGTACTTGATGTTATGTTGGCACTTGATGTTATGTTGGCACCTGATGTTTTTATGTTGGCACTTAATGTTATGTTGGCACTTGATGTTATGTTGGCACTTCATGTTATTATCTTGGCACTTCATGTTATGTTGGCACCTGATGTTATGTTGGCACTTGATGTTATGTTGGCACCTGATCTTATTATATTGGCACTTGATGTTATTATGTTGGCACTTGATGTTATGTTGGCACTTGATGTTATTATGTTGGCACTTGATGTTATTATGTCTGCACTTGATGTCATTATGTTGGCACTTGATGTTATTATGTTGGCCCATGATGTTAAGTTGGCACTTGATGTTATGTTGTTGGCACTTGATGTTATGTTGTTGGCACTTTATGAGCATAAATCTGATTTTTCTGACATAATTTAAATTCCTGATTATGAGAGGGCTGTGTGGTAGCCAAGTTTTATTTTTTTAAATTTTTGTTTGAAAAATATATTTGTTGTACAAGATCAAAACATATTTTGAACTGGTAATGTGATAGCACTTTGCCATTTGTCACATTCTAGATGAACCTCAACACTTGTCGATAAAGACTTAGAGACTGGAAACAACTGGAAGTTGTTTGCTGGAAATCTGTTTTTCACCAGCATTCATTTCTCTATTTAACTGCATTACTTTTCTAACTTATTATGTTTCCCATTTTTCGGTAATGTAAAAAAAAATTCTACAATTTATTTTATCGATCAGTTTTCCTAAAGGTTCTTTCACTTCAGATTAGCCCATTAATGAGGATTTCAATTACAGCACAATCGGTCGTCCAGCAGAGTGGCAAAAAAATCACAATGAGTACATGAGAGTTCAATTGTCAAAATTATTTTAACAATGAGAGGACAAAAATGATTATCATTTAATAATCAGGGAAGTTTTAAAACAATAAAATAAAAATAGTTTTTGTTGATTTTTTCTCCCCCTGAGATTTTAACCTTTGATTTAACTGCTTAACTTTATGTCCTACTACAAAAACACTTTCAAGAATGGTATTAATGTTGTTGTATGCTTTTGTAGCAATGATTTCTTTTTTTTTCAATATTAAAAACTCAGGACTTTTTTTAACGAATAATTAATGGAATAATTAATGGCACACAAGATCAGGACTGAGAAATAATTTTTTTTTTGAATTTTAGGTCCAGAGAAAAATGCCTAGAATATTTGAATGCCTCCAAGTTAAGAGTTTTTGCTGTGCTCATTTTGTTTGAGTGCGTTATTAAATATCAATAAGCTTTTTATTAAAAAATAATTATATGTAAGTTTGGCTATGATAGTTTGTGTGTTGTGTGTACATATTGTTATAATTATTATGAAAGTAATAAAGTAGTTGTTTGAAAAGATATTGATATAAATGTTGGTAGTAGAAAAAAAAAATATTTATAAACATGCAATGAAACAAGAAATGGAAAATAAAACAGGAAAATTAAATCGTAAAAAAAAAATAATAATAATATAACCATATTCCAAACAAAAAAAACCTAAAAACTATCCACCCAGGAGAAAAATAGGAAAAAATGGAAATCTGATCTATTTATTCGAAGGATTTTATCCATTAAAGAAATATTAATACTGTTAATAAATCTGACATTTAAAAATAAAAAAGATTGAATTAAAATTGTTCACCAATTCTGAACAGACTTAAAACTCAAATTGTCATTGAACAAATTACAATTATTAATTAACACCTGATACATAACTAATAACAGGACAGCAAACTTACCTCATGAAATCAGAAAGGCAAATTGTTGCCCATATAATCAAGTAAGCAATCAGAGCATGCTGAGTGACATAATTCTGTTGCCGTGGTGATGTGATAAACAAGCATTTTTGTGATAACTCCACAAAGCGTAGACAAACCATATTTTTTTTTAAGGAAATGAAAATTACTAAAAAAATGTATATTACCTCTAGGGAGTGCTTTTAAAATTATTTTTGCTGTAGTACATCTTACCCCAAAAATTTATATATTTATATTTTAATTAATATATCAGAAAACAAAACAAAAAGTATTGATGAAATATTGATAAGATATTAATTATTTGTTACAAACCATTTTGTTTTAAAAATCATAGGTGCAAATCCACTTAAATTATCTCTATCTAATATTCAGTATGCAATATCAATAATATAAATAACAGTGTGTGCAGATTTGGCAGTACATGAACCAGATCATGTCTAGTTGGTTCCAAAACAATGGAAAAATAGCATTCTGTATGCTTTCAATTATTCAGTGGAAAAAATAGCTTCAAAGCCAATAATTATTTTATACTTAGGTTATGATTAAAAATTTTATTTTAAAAGATTGTTATTTAAATATTTATTCGATCTTAAAGTTTTAAAAATTTAATGTAATAACGAAGGATCCATTTTAAATGAGAGGAGGAAAATAAAAATGAAGGAGGAAAAAAAGCTATTTTGATTTAGAAAGCAGAATTACAATATAAAGCATAATCAAGCCCAGTATTGCAAGAATAGTGAATATTTTGGTGAAGTTTTTCGTTAGAGTGAACCTAATACCAAGTGCCTGCTGAGAGAGGATTAAAAAAAAAAGTAGTTTTTTTTTTTTCCTCCTTGCTCTGCAGACATTGTAATAAGTGTAATGGTAAAATATTAATAAAGGCAAACATGCTAGTTTGTACATTTTTATACATGATTTACATAAGGCGTTACTGTTACATAGAATTATGATACATTGTTAATTTTCTAGTTATTTGAAATGGTACAAAGATGTGTTACATGTTTTGTTTTGTTAAAAATTCACAGTATATAAAACATAAAGAAAGTATAAGATGCAGTTTTGTTGAATTATTTTTATCCATCAGTCAATATTATGACACATTCCAATGCAAAAATGAGCATTAATAAATTAGAATTCATTAAAAAAAAAAAATTTAATTGAATGTGTATAAAATTACCAAAAGCATATAAGAGAAAGTTTTTTTTTAAAAGAAAGAAACAAGTGAAAAGCAAAATTGCATGAAAGATATAAAAAAAAAAAAAAAACCAAGAACACGAAAAAAAAAATAAAAAAATAGAAAAGCAAAAGCCAAGAAAAAAAAAAAGGAAAAAAGAAAAAAAAATAAAAGAAAATTAAAAAAATAATGACATGAAAAAAAAAAAGAAAAATAATAAATTAAAATTAATTAAAAAAAAAAAATTTAATTGAAAGTGTATAAAATTACCAAAAGCAAAAAAAAGAAAGTTTTTTTTTAAAAGAAAGAAACAAGTGAAAAGCAAAATTGCATGAAAGATATAAAAAAAAAAAGTAAACCTAGCATCCGGAAAAAAATCTTAAAAAATTGTTAGGCAACAGCCAAGAAACAAACAAAGGGAAATAGGACAAAAAATAAATGTACATTTAAAAGATGATGACATGCAAAGAAAATAGAAAAAAAATTGAAAAACATTCTAGGGATATGTTTAGTAACAAGTGAAGGGAGATAATCATATTTCAATGAATATCTGGAGAGTTGATTTCTCTTGACAGCAATACTGACATTCAATCTGAAATTCTAAATTATTATACACAATAACAATAATCAAGAGTCATTAATTAAAAAAATATCATTAAAAAAAGAGGTCATCAAATAATTTAGAAGAGCTATTCCAATTGCTGACACAAAAGTGCAGACATGACAGAATCTTTGATGCACTGTGTTGCCAGAAAATGAAATGCGCTGCACTCACCTGTAATATCCACATCAATCTTGCCACCGCCTGCGCCATTCGTATGTATCGTGAAAACAGCAGGTGTGTTGACAGGAACCAGGCTCAGGCCCTCACCAGTCACGGTTACACGACTTGAGTCGATGATATCAACAGTGTAGGGTGAGCCTTGTAATTCAAACACAATTTTACTTAGCTTTAACATATTTTTCCTGTTTGGCTTTAAAAGTGTACTTCCACCCACTTTCTTTCCATTCTTCTGAGCTTTGTTTTCATTGGGGACTTGTGTCCATTCTTATTATTTTCTTATCTTTTGTTTTTAGGTATAGGTAGAATGTATAAATATATATAATGGAAATTTAAATATGAATGTTATTGTTATACTGATGAAGGCATTAGCTGAAACGTTTCAATTAGTATTTTGAGTAAAATTAATTAAAGCTTAAAAGATATCGTTCTATTTACACAATATGATCACAAAGAAACAGGAGAAATTAAGCTTGATTGAATCTTTTGTCTTCTGAGCTTTACCTTAATGAATATCTTACTTTGCACTATCAAACAGATGAAAATTTAAATTATGAAATATCAGACAAATGTTATTTGATTAATTTTTTTTAGGCAGCAATATGAATAATCAACAGGGAAATAAACTCCAGATGGATGAGGAAGAACAGCAGGGCCGGAGACAAAGCAACCTACCTCTAACTTCTATATCATTCATGAAGGCACGTACAGTATACGTGCCGGAGCCTTGAGGAGTGAAATCTACTGTGTACTTTCCGTGATCATCTTTGGTGAGGTAGCAGGGTACTTTAGAGCCCCCATAGATCACCTGGCAGGTTACCTCCCCTTCACCGGCTTCTCTAGCATCAGCTTTCAAGGAAAAGTAAAAATGTGGACGTTATTGAAAATATGGAACGTGGTTTTCCTGAGGATAAAGTATTAGTGGTAGAAAATTTAAACAGATTTATAATGTTTCACTCTTAGATAAATTCTGAAATGTCTCAGATTTCACAACATTTATTTTTTTAATCATGAAATCTGATTATCAAATTACTGGGTTTTGATTTTCAGCTTGGCTGATTAACTCAACAGTATGGTACAAGCTGGGACCAGGTATCACTTTAAAAAATTGATACTCAAAATGTAAAATATTTCAGTGATCCTTATTTTCTAACAAGAAATTCTTACCATGGAAAGTTAACTCATGTCCAACTTTACCACCGTTGAGATCAGTTATCCTTACGAGGGATGGATCAAAGACCTTGACAGTGTAAGGACTGCCATTGATGTGCTCGCCGTCATAGACCATGGAGACCAACCAATCGCCTGTAATAGAAAGGGTATCATTAGAATCAAATTTCTGTAAAGTTGAATGACCCTGACATCAAAAACTTAACGTGACACTTTTCAAAATAATATCTTGCTACCCCAATCTCCCCTATTTAGAAGAAAAAAAGTTAAACTGGAATGCAACAGTGTGATTGCCAATAAATAAACATGAAAAATTCTTTAATTCCCTACTCTGTACGAATTTATCAGCATGCTCCCCCAGCGGTTACCAAATCTAAATGATCACTAAGAAGTCATTTTTGTCATGAGAGGAGTTCATTTATGGGTGATTTCTACACAAGAAAAATAATTTAGATGTCTTGTGTTTAAATTTTTATAATTGTAAAATGTTGTCTTGGTTAAAATATGTATTTATTTATGTGCTAAAAATGAGTATGTACAATGTAATCAAAAAACCTTTCCTTTTATTTGGATCAATAAAGCATCTTATCCTATCTTATCTTATCTTATTAATGACATACAAAAATAGCATAATTATCATTTTTAGAATTAACTAGAAGCTTTTGCCAATGTAGCCCAGATAATAGTGATAAGTATATTGCGTTACAATTATTTATAATGAAAAATTAAATGATGAAACTGGCATTAAAAATCCTCTGCTTTCACAGTTCAAAATGGATTTGCAGCAGAAATTCCTAATTATACACTTTAATACATTTTGCTTTTTTAATTCACAACATTTTGTGTGTAGGGATCTTGACCAAACTTCACCCGAAGCATCCTTGGCATCAGGATGACCAGTATGACCAGCATGATGTGGTCAGTAATGAGATTTTAATTTCTATAATAAACGCATTTATACACACTTTGAATCAGACTCGGCTAAGAAATAATTTAGAGCACTAGGCAGCTTTTTCGTTCACCGTGACATGAATGAACGGGCCGACCTACCAACTTCATTAGGTGCAAAGTTAGCAGTGTGTACTCCACCCTTGTACATCACTGGCATATTCATCACTCGACCGCTAGGTGAGGTGGCCTCAATTCGGACTTCTCCTTGACCCGCTGACGACGTGTCCACCTGGGAATGAAGATTATTTTCTCAACAACTCCAGTGTGTTTAATCATCTGTTTTATTTCAGTGAAATTTGTTCATGACCTTAGATCAGGCTGAATAATGGGAAACAGCTATGTGTTGGGATACATTTCAAGGGTCATTATCCATCAAAATATGTTACCTCGGTAGTTATCCATGAGGATATATTTTCAAATGTATGATCAAATGGGAATTTTTCAAGGCCATAATCCATGTTGATATACTTCAGGGGCCACTATCCATACTTTATCGATGCGGGGTATATATATATATGTATATAAAATAACCAAACAGAATGATGTCCCTTGATTTATTTTTGAGAAAAATTTATCCACTTCTAATCCAGGGCTTTCAGAAGAAAACAAAATTGGGGGGGGGGGGGGNNNAAAAAGGGGGGGGGGGGGGGGGGGTGTGTGAGTGTCTGAGAATCATTGTTGGAAAACATTCATGAACTTTTCTTTAAAAAATGCTAAATCTTAATTTCCAGAGATCTTAATCTTAAATTCCCCAGGTCTAAATCTTCAGCTGGCGGTGAAATGTTTTTTTTTTTCTTTCTTACTTTGAGTTCATTGTTCAGCCCAACGACCGCTTTCTCTACTTGGTTGAACTTAACCTTTGACCTGTCTGCATGGACTTTAAAAGGAACTGGACATCCAGGGAGGTTCTCATTACTGCAGTAAACATTAAGCTGTTGGAAAAAGTGAAGAAAAAAAACATGTTATAAGTATATAAGTATCATCTCACAATAATATATTGGAGCTCATTCATTTCAACAGTTCTTATGTCATTGAACTTTTTGTTGCCTGCAGCTCACTTGAAATTATTTACAGAGAATATTTGCAGACTTCACAGGTCAGGGATACTGACTACAACAATGTTGAGGGGGGGGGGGGGGGAAAAGACTACCCCGGGGTGGGGGGGGGGGGGGGGGGAAAACGACTACCTCAGGGTGTAAGGAGATGCATCTGTGATATGTCTGTCTTAAAATGAGACCCACAATATTTTAGAACACTCAGCCCAACAGTTACTATTATTTGTAACGCAGTGAACATTTCAGAGCTTTATTATTATTAAATTAATCAACAGAGCTTCTCAAACTTTTCAATTTTACAAGACTTGTACATATTTATTCCAACTGCAGTACAGACCAGAGCCCAAACAATTTAATAGTTTCATCTTCATTCCTAAATTGTTCACCCAATAACATCAAAACACAGTCCAGTCCACATGCTAACACTTTGAGAAGCACTGATTTCTAAGACAATGTACCTTGTGTTGGCCAGTCTCTGTGGGTGTAAATGAGCAATCACACCTGTTCCCTGACCATTTTGTCCTGACTGGAACAATGGAGTCTGGTCCAATGACTTCTGGCCGTATGGAGTCATGCGGTGTGCCATCCTCAGCATGGATGACAAAATGTTTCTGTGAGATAGAGAGACAGTGTCAAAACTGAAATGTGTGAATTAATATATTTATTTCCCTTTTGTTTCTGACTTTAATTGCTATACTCTTAGGGGCCCCCCTAATGTTACCAACTTTTTTCTTAACTAAGCAAGTTCAGTGTGTCAAATGTTACAATTTTCTTTCCCATCACTGGCACCATTGTCTAACTTCACTACAGCACAGCCACACTTGATCCACACTTAACCGCGTCACAGATCAAATATTGAGATAATATTTTTGTTTCGGATAATGTATTGTTTTTTGTAAGTTAGAAAAAACAGGAAGTGAATGAGATATTATATGTCCTGGGCAGATATGTCATGGGCAGAAGTTAACAAGGAGAGTCTCATGGACGGAAGATTGAGGTTGAATATAGAAGATCGTCGCTCGCTATACGTCTCATAGCATCATGCTACTTATTCAATAAATCTGTGTGAAAGTTATATGGGAAGTAGTAAGACTATATCAATTATATTTCCTCCAATTTTGGAGATATGTTTACACAGTTTAATTTCTATCTAATAAATTTTGTGATGCTAAATTGATGGAGTTCCGGCCCTTGTGTTTTTAAGTAATGGTTGACGTTTTGTGAATGTGGATAAATACTACAAGCAACAATTACAAGTACAAACAACATAATTATTACACAGTAACAACATCGCTACGAACAGTAACAACAACAGTCAACGACAGTAACTCATAAAGTTCTTTACAGGATCCTATCCCAGCAGCCAGTTCACAAAATATCCTCTTTAAAATCCTCACTATCCTGAACATTAGACTAAAATGACTCTCATATCGCTGACTTATGAGGACTCGCCCCTTTTCACGCTACAACGATACCTCAACATCCTAAACTAGATGAGCTGACCTTGCATAACCCGACCAATCACAACTTGCCCTTACAAAAACCTCTCACCAACAACTGACCAACCACTTTCGTACACAAACAATCATGTTGACAAACGCAGCTCACAACACGTCTATCATATAATAAAAAAAAGCTGAAGTGAATTTTCAACCACTTGTTAGCATATATAAAAGACATCATGTGATGCCAACCGTCAAAATACTGGAAAGCAAAGTATTTCATTGAGCTAAACTAAAAAAAGCATTTAAAAAATAGACTACCCTTAATGTCTAACAAGGAAAAAAATCAATAATGGAATGCTTAACAGCCAATAATGGAATGCGTAACATTCAATAATGGAATGCGTAACAGTCAATAATGGAATGTGTAACAGTCAATAATGGAATGTGTAACATTCAATAATGGAATGCGTAACATTCAATGATGGAATGCGTAACATTCAATAATGGAATGCGTAACAGTCAATAATGGAATGCGTAACATTCAATAATGGAATGCGTAACATTCAATAATGGAATGTGAAAAATCAATAATGGAATGTTCAACAATTATGGAATGTGTAACAATCAATTATGGAATGTGTAACAATTAATTATGGAATGTGTAACAATCAATTATGGAATGTGTAACAATCGATTATGGAATGTGTAACAATCAATTATGGAATGTGTAACAATTAATTATGGAATGTGTAACAATCAATTATGGAATGTGTAACAATCAATTATGGAATGTGTAACAATCAATTATGGAATGTGTAACAATCAATTATGGAATGTGTAACAATCAATTATGGAATGTGTAACAATCATTAAGGGAATGTGTAACAATCAATAATGCAAAGTGTAACATTCAATAATGGACTGGATAACAATCAATAATTGAAAGTGAACAATCAATTATGGAGTGTGCAACAATATGCTGACCTCTTGTTTGACATAAACATCTGAAAAGTTTCCGTCCATCGTGGCTCTGTTCTTAGAGATCTTCACAGGCTTGAAGTGACGGAAGTTTGCAGCATACGCCATGACACCCAGGTGCTCCACCTCAGGGTCGGCCATTTCTTTCGCTGAGAAAATGGGTTCGATACCCAGCTTTTTGGCAGCATCAATGCCTGGGGGTTAGAGATAAGGTTAGCTGTGTTTTAAGCATCAGTGTTCATAAAACTAATTTGTACAATTTTTTTACTTAAATGATACAAATCCAATGTGTAGTAAAAGACTATATTCAAATAACAAAGAAATCAAAGAGAATGTGAAAGGGTAAGAAAAAAAGATCACACAGTAACAAAGAGATAATAAATAAAAGAAAGTCAGAATATGCAATATATGGATGCACTTATTTAAAGATTATAAACCCTTGTGGATGTATCAATCAAAATATTTCAATTAATGTAAGCGGTTTGAATTCCTAAGTTATTATAATTTTTTTTGTTGAAATCCTAAATTCAGAGTAGATGATTTGATATAACTAGAAATGCAATGTTTTCTTCCCACTCAGGGATGACTATTTTATTATAGTTGGAGAGGGTATTGATGGTGGCGTGTGATGATCTATATTGTACCTGTCTGTAAATTGGTCACTGGATCATTGGTCAGGTGAGGCCAACCAGGCACATCTCCACCCACTGACTTGACCAGGTCACACAGCAGACGACCATCATTCCAGTCAGTCTGAAAGTCAGATAATATGGGGGAAATAAGTCAACAGTAAAGACATAAGAAGGCAATGTTATAACAGTGTCCCTAGGCAATAGTTTACCAGTGTCCCTAGGCAATGTTATACCAGTGTCCCTAGGCAATGTTATAATGGTGTCCCTAGGAAATGTTATACCAGTGTCCCTAGGCAATGTTATAACAGTGTCCATAGGCAATATTATATTGGTGTCCCTAGGCAATGTTATACCAGTGTCCCTAGGCAATATCACACTGGGGTCAAATTTCATAGAAATTGCTGACTGTGTAGGAGACAGCTGGGGCATGGGCAAACGTTCATAACATCTTAGGACCAGTCCTAATGGTACATCTTAGACCAGTCCTAATGGTACATCTTAGGACCAGTCCTAATGGTACAATGATCCCTCGTCTATCACAGGGGTGAGGTTCCAGAACCACCCAACCATAGGCAAAAATCTGCGAAGCTCGACCTTATATTTAATGTATTATTTATACATATATTAAAAGGCTTTATAAACCCTCCCCACACTCTTATAAACCTTTCTCACACTCTTATAAACCTTTCCCACACTCTTATAAACCTTTCCCACACTCTTATAAACCTTTCCCACACTCTTATAAACCTTTCCCACACTCTTATAAACCTTTCTCACACTCTTATAAACACTTTCTACACCCTTAATCCTACATAATTTTAACAACATATAAAATTCTACATACCCATCTATTTTATTTCAATATAATATTCTTTAAAATGATTTAATTATTATTATCATTTTTTTTGTTTATATTGTTTTAATTTTTTTTAGGCTAGAAAATGCTTATTTTACAGCAAAAATAATTAAAATATATTAAAAAATAACTATACGTCGCAAAATCTTTGATCGTTTCACAGTAAGACTGTGAAAAGTGAGCCAGCGATGGACAAGGGATAACTCTGTAATGGAAACAGGACTCACCTGAAAGTTATCAAAGTCCCCTTGCTGTAGGACGTTTTTGATTTCTCGTCGCGTGGCAAAATAGCCAGGGGAGTCGACCATCATGTAATAGGACAGGTAAGTCATGCCCGACAGGTCATCCAGATGTGGGGAGGAGAAATCTTCTGGCCTGACCACTATCGGAATGTTCAGCTCTCTGTGAGCCAACTCCATGGCCTCTTTGCAGTTGCCAAGTCTGCAGGGCAAAAAGAAAATGGGTAGAATGCTAAATCCAATGAACATCTCGTTGAACATGGCATGACCCTTGGACATTGACAGAGGACATCCCAGGCTTGAACTGTCCTTGACAGAACATCCCAACAAACATCCCAGCCTTGGATTGTAAATGGCATAACATCTCAGGTTTGAACTTTCATTGACAGAACATCCCAGGCGTGAACTGTCATTGACAGAACATCTCAGGTTTGAACTTTCATTGACAGAACATCCCAGACTTGAACTGTCATTGATAGAAAATCACAGACTTAAACTGTCATTGACAGAACATCCCAGGCTTGAACTGTCATTGATAGAACATCCCAGACTTAAACTGTCATTGACAGAATATCCCAGGTGTGAACTGTCAATGACATAGCATATCAGGTTTGAACTTTCATTGACAGAACATTCAGGCTTGAACTGTCATTGACAGAACATCCCAGGCTTGAACTGTCATTGACAAAACATCCCAACAAACATCCCAGCCTTGGATTGTAAATGACATAACATCTCAGGTTTGAACTTTCATTGACAGAACATCTCAGGTTTGAACTTTTATTGACAGAACATCCCAGGCTTGAACTGTCATTGATAGAAAATCCCAGACTTAAACTGTCATTGACAGAACATCCCAGGCGTGAACTGTCAATGACATAGCATCTCAGGTTTGAACTTTCATTGACAGAACATCCCAGGCTTGAACTGTCATTGACAGAACATCCCAGACTTAAAATGCCATCAAAAATTCTACGATTCTGGCAATTCTATGGTATACGATATCCAGATGTGTTCTTTTAATCAAAATCTGGAGAAAAAAAAACAGTGACAAAAAGTTTCTGGAGAGGAAGCCATGACCCACTCATACAAAACACACATAACAACTATAACTTTTCCTGGGCTCTATGGGATCCTCATATAACAGCCAGGAAACAGCTTAAGAAACATGATTTTTTATATAGTTTTCTCCACATTTTAATCTATGACTTGCCTCCCTCCAAGTGCGACCAGCTTCTTTTATTCAAATACCAGCAAAAAATACAAAGTCTGTCAAAAAAATAACCCTATGTATCCCCCTTCACTACAAAAGAATTCTTTATGGTATTAAAGCAATAAAAGATTTCAATGAAATATTATACTCCATTTTTTGCCAGATCAACAGACGTTTACACTGTTCACCAAACGTTTTCACTGTTCACCAAACGTTTACACTGTTCACCAAACGTTTTCACTGTTCACCAAACGTTTTCACTGTTCACCAAACGTTTACACTGTTCACCAAACGTTTTCACTGTTCACCAAACGTTTACACTGTTCACCAAACGTTTACACAGTTCACCAAACGTTTACACTGTTCACCAAACGTTTTCACTGTTCACCAAACGTTTACACTGTTCACCAAACGTTTACATTGTTCACCAAACGTTTACATTGTTCACCAAACGTTTACATTGTTCACCAAACGTTTACATTGTTCACCAAACGTTTACACTGTTCACCAAACGTTTACATTGTTCACCAAACGTTTACATTGTTCACCAAATGTTTACATTGTTCACCAAATGTTTACATTGTTCACCAAATGTTTACATTGTTCACCAAACGTTTACATTGTTCACCAGACGTTTACATTGTTCACCAGACGTTTACATTGTTCACCAGACGTTTACACTGTTCACCAGACGTTTACACTGTTCACCAAATGTTTACATTGTTCCCCCAGAAAACCCACAGCATTTTTTTTGCATGGAGCCTAGGAAATACGACACTTGATACAAGCTTCAGAAGAAACGACTGAGGTGTCAACAAGATTGATATGATACAGAAAAGTTAACAGTTGACTGACATTATAAAAGCGCAAGGAAATAGAATGTTGGCCACTCAGTCAATAGAATGTTGGCCACTCAGGCAATAGAATGTTGGCCACTCAGTCAATAGAATGTTGGCCACTAAGGCAATAGAATGTTGGCCACTCAGGCAATAGAATGTTGGCCACTCAGGCAATAGAATGTTGGCCACTCGGGCAATAGAATGTTGGCCACTCAGAAAAGGGAATGATGGCCACTCAGACAATAGAATGTTGGCCACACAGAACACTCAGACATAGAATTTAAAGTTAACAAGAATTACAGTACACTCTTTATAAAGGCGCATCAAATACTTTCAACAGAATATTTATTATTTCTGCTTGGTACCATAAAAAAAAAAATCAATTCGAATCAAAGTAACAGGGAAAACTTGGCGCCATGTCAAATAAACAAACTGCACAGCGATTAAAGTCCCTAACGAAACAGTTAAAGCCCACTTACAGCCCTTATCCCAATTGGTGGCTTCATGGGGAGAATGGTGGCAACACCCCCCCCCCCCAACAACCAACCAGTTTTAAAATTATCAAGATTAAATATGCCATTCCAAATAAAGCATGTATCTGTTATTTGCCCCCCCCCCCCAAAAAAAAAAACAAAAAAAAACCTTGTGTCACCACTCATGGCAAAATCCAACCCTGCAACAGTATTGACTTCTACTAACAAGTCTGAGAATGACAAACTTTAATCCAACTACTATTATATTTTCAAACTTAGTCTTGTTGCTTGGCACAAACTCGAAGTCGGTATAGTCAGTGGAGTTACCAGGGCTAGTGTCGCCCCACCTCCCGAAAATATCGACCCCCCCCCCCATTGAAAGGCAATAAAAGTGCCGACCCGGGTAGCCACGCCACTGCATATAGTATATTTATCCTTTTTATAAAGACGATCAAAAATCAAGGGACCATACACACCACAACCACACACACACACACACATAAATATGCACAACTTAAATAGCACACTGAACCGGTCTGACGTTTAAATCACACCATTTTCTTCCCCCTACATTTTGACTTCAGTGGTAGGGATAGGCCAGCGATAATGTTTTGAAAAGTGGCTTAAAAATCCATGACAGTTGACCATATTTGTACAATGCAGTATTCCAGAACTAGTTATATCTTTATAGAGATAGACACGTTTATTGTAACATTGTTAGTGTACCATTATCAAATGACGTGGCGGACTCATATGGCTGGGGGAGGTTGTAATGCGTATGTGGCTAGGTACATGTGGATAGCTATATGTGACTGGGGTATTGCTTATGGGAGTGAACGTTTAGCGAATCTCAGTCAAAATACAACGTTAAAACAAAATCAATGAGAGTAACGTCAGTGATTGAAATCATTTTCTTGCGCAAAGAGCAATGCATGACAGCAGGTCTGTTTGCTGTTCGGGCACCAATAGCCCCATTAAGTGATTTAAGCCATTGTCTTGCTCAAAGAGTTATGTATAACAGAGTGTCTGTTTGCTGGTCAAGCACCATTACCCCCAAACCTTTACGTAAGAAACTCATGCAAATGAATGTCCTCTAAGTCAGAGCAATTCTTATAGTTAGATTGTTAGTATTTGGAAATGTAATTTTGGAAGATATGGGGGGGGGGGGGGGGGGGGGGGGGGGGGTCTGGGTCTGTTCTGGATATACACGCAGAGTGGGCACAGTTCTTGGCAGATTTAGGCAAATATAGTAGGGGGAATTCCTAGCTGATATTTCTCCCCTACAACACGTTTTGATTGCACGTCAATGTATGGGTGTAGTGTATACAGATATGTGAATACATGAGAACCCTTGAGGAAACATTATGGTGTTTACCAGAGAGGAAACATGATGGTGTTTACCAGAGAGGAAACATGATGGTGTTTACCAGAGAAGAAACATGATGGTGTTTACCAGAGAGGAAACATGATGGTGTTTACCAGAGAGGAAACATGATGGTGTTTACAAAGAGAGGAAACATGATGGTGTTTACCAGAGAGGAAACATGATGGTGTTTACCAGAGAGGAAACATGATGGTGTTTACCAGAGAGGAAACATGATGGTGTTTACCAGAGAGGAAACATGATGGTGTTTACCGGGTACTCACATGTAAACGTTCAATAAAAAAAACTATGTGTACAACATTCTACTAGAATTCTACTAGACAGCCAACATTCTACTAGACAGCCAACATTCTACTAGACCGCCAACATTCTACTAGACAGCCAACATTCTACTAGACAGCCAACATTCTACTAGACAGCCAACATTCTACTAGACCGCCAACATTCTACTAGACAGCCAACATTCTACTAGACAGCCAACATTCTACTAGACAGCCAGTCAAGATATCTCCCCCCTTAAAGAGACAGTATTTAATCTCAAGCAGGCTGAGATAATTAGAAAAATCCAGAAATATAAACTGGAAACAAGGAAATCTAGCAAACAAACAGGAGAGCAGTCTAGCACAAAAAAACAGGGACAGTCTAGCAAACAAACAGGAGAGCAGTCTAGCACAAAAAAACAGGGACAGTCTAGCAAACAAACAGGAGAGCAGTCTAGCACAAAAAAACAGGGACAGTCTAGCAAACAAACAGGAGAGCAGTCTAGTAAACAAACAGGGCAGTCTAGCAACAACAACAACAACAAAACAGCGGAAAGCAATAAATGACCAGCCCCTACACCCATTGGGGTTAAATAGGGGGGGTATGGCGCCGACCAACAGCCACCCCCCCCCCCCAAAAAAAAAACCTTGAAATTTAAATCTTAACTCCCCTCCCACCAGTTTCAGGGTTCTCCAGGACGAGTAATTCAATGTACACCGAAACTACTGATTTGGCAGCTAAAGCAGGAAGGTAGATTGTTGGGTATACCAGCCTAAAGGCGTACATCCCGACAATGGAGGAATTATTCAAACTTTTTATGTATAGCAAATACTTGAAAACAGATTTAATAAATTTTAGGTTCCATTTTGTCACATTAAATCTGTGAGGAACCTGGGACGTCATTTGGGGTAGGGCAGGGTGGTGCATTTGCCCCCTCCCCACCCTCAATGTGCAGGTTTTATTTACATTGCTATCTACTGTGACGCCTTCAGTAATAAACAACTTAACAAGCCGACCAAGTTTTGGTTTTCCACCCCCCTCCCCCCCACCCCCCCTTTTTGAAAAAAACTTAAATGATGCCCCTGAGGGGAATCCAGATTCATTAAATATGTGTAAGTGAACTTGTTGATGTAACAGTCTGGGATATATGTGTATTTCAAGGGTTCTCACACCCCCAATTAAAGATGCAGTAACGCTCCAGTCGAAAATCTGTTACGTCATTGTAAATTTGAAAAGAAGTAAAAAAAAAAAAAAAAAACTGTTAAGCTAATGTGACTTATTTTTGAAAGTAATATTTCTCATTTGTGTATGTGAAGGGTTCTCACACCCCCAATTACAGATGCAGTAACGCTCCAGTCGAAAATCTGTTACGTCATTGTAAATTTGAAAAGAAGTAAAAAAAAAAAAAAAAACTGTTAAGCTAATGTGACTTATTTTTGAAAGTAATATTTCTCATCTTCTTATATTTCGCGTATATCCATATCCTAAGTCCTAAGAAAATATGGGCACTAGAATTATTGCATCCCTTTACAAGGTACTATAATAGAGAAATAACTTGAGGATTGAGTCTTTGGTATTGGCAATGTAGAAGTACTATGCTGATTGTGTCCCTTGTTATTGCAAAGTAATATAAAAATACTACGCTGATTGGGTCCCTTGTTATGGCAATGTATATATATCAATTTTATTTTGACCAAATTAAAAATATGGATTGCTCTTACTGGCTTAAGGCCCCCTGAAGTGGCCTCCTGCACATGTAAACTAAAATAAACCATATCCCACGGGAGGATCCCTGTGTCAAAAACAAGAAAAAGAACATTACCTATCATGAAAGAAATGTATACAAATAAAACCCTTTCTCCTAATGCCATTGTGTGAGCCAATGACAAAGACTCACCCCCCCCCTCCCCAAATGGCTCACAGTGTGTTTTTTCTTCAACTTGAACAAATAATTAGGCCGCTGGGCAAACATTCAACGTCCCGGGAAGACCCCTGTGAAAACAGCGGCCTGTGAATTGGAGGACTGTAGCCTGGGTCACCGAGTGGTGGCAAGCTGATGAGCAGCCCTTCACAGGACAGGCTTAACATTTCATCTTTCCATGACACGCAGGGGTGGCGATGTTAGTTGTGGGGGCTGGGGTGTGTTAGGGGTGCTGAGCTCTGACACAAACTGATGAGCAGCCCTACTATTACATGCAGGGGTGGCGATATTAGTCGTGGAGCTGTAGGGAGGAGAGGTTAGGGGCGCTGAATTGTGACAAACTGATGAGCAGCCCTACTATTACATGCAGGGGTGGCGCATTGTATTCGTGTCGGGTGTTCGGTGGCGTAGGAACGAGGTGTGGATGGGGCGGCACTTTTTTTCTAATTCTATATGGGGGGGGGGAGGCATTTTTTGGCCAACTGTTGAGTGCTTTTTCGTGGGAGGGGCGGCAGAAGTCCACCCCAGATGGCACTAACCCTAGCTACGCCACTGGGGTTGCTGAGTTATAGCGTTAAACCTGCTAGTAGTTCCCGAGTTGTGGAACAGAACCGGTAGAACAGTTTGTCATTTTTAACAATGTATATGATGCACTTCTTCAAAATAGTATCTACACGTTATTAGTTACTATTTCTGGTTAACGAAAAAAAACCACCTTTGCACATCATATTACAAAGCACAAGTCCATCCAACATATGTCGACTAGCGCCAGCCCTAGGCCGGATCATTCCAACACTAGAAACGGGATTCCAGGAAAAGAGCCCGACATTTCTAATAATACCCTTTTAAAAAAAAATGAAATTGTATGAAAGATTTATGAAAGGAACCCAACAAATTGTTTCCAAAACAGTTTCAAGTGTTACCTGTCATGACGTGACAGCTGCTTCCAGTTAGGAGATAATCCAGGTCTGCAGTAGTCCACAAGGGCGCTGTAGAAACAATAACGTTGGAAATGTCAACATGCAGGTATGTGCCTCCGTTAGCATAATGTAAACGGTGCTAACATACAGTTACCATAATGTAAACGGTGCTAACATACAGTTACCATAATGTAAACGGTGCTAACATACAGTTACCATAATATAAACGGTGCTAACATACAGTTACCATAATGTAAACGGTGCTAACATACAGTTACCATAATGTAAACGGTGCTAACATACAGTTACCATAATGTAAACGGTGCTAACATACAGTTACCATAATGTAAACGGTGCTAACATACAGTTACCATAATGTAAACGGTGCTAACATACAGTTACCATAATGTAAACGGTGCTAACATACAGTTACCATAATGTAAACGGTGCTAACATACAGTTACCATAATGTAAACGGTGCTAACATACAGTTACCATAATGTAAACGGTGCTAACATACAGTTACCATAATGTAAACGGTGCTAACATACAGTTACCATAATGTAAACGGTGCTAACATACAGTTACCATAATGTAAACGGTGCTAACATACAGTTACCATAATGTAAACGGTGCTAACATACAGTTACCATAATGTAAACGGTGCTAACGGTGCTTAACATACAGTTACCATAATGTAAACGGTGCTTAACATACAGTTACCATAATGTAAACGGTGCTAACATACAGTTACCATAATGTAAACGGTGCTAACATACAGTTACCATAATGTAAACGGTGCTTAACATACAGTTACCATAATGTAAACGGTGCTAACATACAGTTACCATAATGTAAACGGTGCTTAACATACAGTTACCATAAGGGCATTTTATTTTAATGGATGAAATGGCTTTTTAAAACTCTTTATGTACATCATAACGTTGTGTAAGCAGATTTAACATAGCTATTTAAAGCCTGGCACGTTCTGCAAACGATGATGATCTAATAGAACAAAGGAAGAGAACAATCAACAGTGGGAGTCAACACACAGCGGTGACAGGCAACACATAACAGTGGAGACAACACGCAACAGTGGGTTACAACACACAACATTTGGAGTCAACACACAACAGTGGGTTACAACACACAACAGTGGGAGTCAACACGCAACAGTGTGTTACAACACACAACAGTGGGAGAAAACACACAACAGTGGGATACAACACACAACAGTGGGATACAACACACAACAGTGGGATACAACACACAACAGTGGGATACAACACACAACAGTGGGATACAACACACAACAGTGGGAGAAAACACACAACAGTGGGAGACAACACACAACAGTGGGAGACAACACAATACACTCGGATACAGCACACAATAGTGGGATACAACAAACAGCAGTCGGATACAACAAACAACAGTGATAGACAGTCGGATACAACACACAACAGTGGGAGAGGTTTAAGCAGATTTAACATATCTATTTAAAGCTTGGCACGTTCTGAAAACGATGATGATCTAATAGAACAAAGGAGGAGAACACATCACAGTGGGATACAACACACAGCAGTGGCAGGCAAAACACAACAATGGCAGACAACACACAACAGTGGGAGACAACATTCAGCAGTGGCAGGCCACAGACAACAGGGACATATGTACAAGACACTCACTGCAGGGCCACGCCATCATTCCAGTCCGAGGTGAAGTTGCCGATGTGGCAGTCTGGGATGACCGCCTGGAGCCAGGCCAGCATGAGCTTTTTGGGCGGGAACTTCGTTTTGCCGATTTGGTAGCGCAAGATGAGATGCCAGACAAGGCCGAGAATGAGCTTCAGGCTTCCATTGACGATGTCTTCACTGCCTGTGGAGGAGGGAAACATGAAGGAATGAGAATGAGATATACACGAGTTATTTTGTCTATACAAGACCTCCCTTGTTAAAGTCATATTTTTGAATGATTTTTTTTTTTTTTTTTTTAAAGTTGGGCTTGAGGGAAAAAAGTATTAAAAAACACCCGAGGCCCATAAGAAATAATGGCTTGGTTGCATTACCGGACACATCAAATTTTAAGGGTGACTCACAGTGCATACAAATTTCGAAAATGATATTGGGGTCAAATGTCACAATAAAAAAATAATAATGTTAACATTTGCCTTGTGGCCGACAGGTGAGCATTTGAGCTCGGTCGGTTAACTGGCAGGTGCTTATTTAATAAAATATGAACCGCTGCACTTCAGACGTCTCTCACATTACCAAGTGATAAGGGTCACAGCGTAAATGCAACGTGGCGTCGCCTAGATCAGCGGTTCCCAGGCGGTAGTCCCACAGGCCACATAGGGGTCTTTGGGCGTTTAAAAAAAGATGAATGTTTATGCCGTTGTACGGGCTGCATATCAAGTGTGAGTAATCTGGCACTAGGGCTCCTCATATGGGCTCTAGAGTGTGACTCACGGTCCTTTTTAAGATAAGTTGTTGTTTTTTTTTTAATGTTTAACCTTTTATTTAAAGCTGTCACAGATCAAATATTGAGATAATAATTTTGTTTCGGTTAAGTATTGTTCTTGTTAAGTTAGTATGAACAGGAAGTTAATTAAAGGATATTGTATATCATGCGCAGAGAAGGAAGTGGACGACTTTTAAATGGCATTCTGTGCATTTTAATTCTTGGCTCTTGTATATCAAACACCATCTTAATATTGACTCAACAGATCTGAATGGAAGAAGTTATACGACAACAACATTTGCTTTATTTTCTAGAGATGTTATTCCATGAAGTGTGTATATATATTCAGTTAATAAACCTGTGTGATGCGAAATTCACGAAGTACTAACCTCGTGCTTTTAAGTAATCATGGATGTTTGTGAATGTGGATAATCAAATACTACAACATAATAATATATCAATTATTACACAGTAACATGATTATTACAAGAGGATGTTACAAGAGAAAGTTAGTACATTTACGTTTACCAGCACGGGTTTCCTATTATTAATAAAAGTTGAATATTTGACTTAAAAAATCCCCCCCCAACCCCCACTTTTTGTTGTTGTTGATGTTTGCTTGCGTTTAAATGTAGGTATTTCCTTTTGTTCCTAAGACTATGTGCCAAGCGAGGGGGGGGGGGGTGAGAGCTTAGGAAGCTCCGTTAATCTCACAACATAAAGCCCCTATGTCGTATGACATAAACGTCAGGTGCGGGTGTGGCTTAAAACAAATTCCAGCTGATGTCCAGTGACAAGACATTAGTCAACTCCACCAGAGAACGAAGGGCGCGTTGACATACACTCTTCATTGTACACATTCTAATAGGGCTTTGGTTGTTCTTCAGCTCGCAGATAGTTTGACATATCAGCTTCGTATCCCAACGGTACATCATTTACTGGTGTATTATTTAAATATATACAAGACCGACGGTCTTACTATGTAGAATGTATGTGGTCCTAGTATGTACTGTGTCAGTGGTCTTAATATGTACAGTGTATGTGACCTTGGTATGTACAGTGTAAGTGGTCATGGTATGTACAGTGTAAGTGGTCATGGTATGTACAGTGTAAGTGGTCATGGTATGTACAGTGTAAGTGGTCATGGTATGTACAGTGTAAGTGGTCATGGTATGTACAGTGTAAGTGGTCATGGTACGTACAGTGTAAGTGGTCATGGTATGTACAGTGTAAGTGGTCATGGTATGTACAGTGTAAGTGGTCATGGTATGTACAGTGTATGTGGCCTTGGTATGTACAGTGTATGCGTTGCTGTATTCAAGGAACTTGATATGTCGTTAAAAATTGAATGAACGATACACACATCGATATAATTCAATAACTGCATGGCTTTGTTTTCAAAATGGTGGGTACAGTCCCATTAATGTCCTGTACAGTAACAGGTTTTGATGGGGGTCACTAATGTCCAACACGGTTACAGGTTTCAGCTGCGAAGTCTAGCAATGCTGGATTGTTGTATCCAATATTAATCAGTCTTAAATACTTTTTTAAAACTATTATTCTACCTTATTGTAACGCAATTTCCATCAACGCACATCATGGGGGGGATTNAAGGGGGGGGGGGGGGGGGGGGGGGGGGGGGGGGTAAGAAACAAGCGGGCGGACGAACGCCAGTACAGGAAGACCGTACAACACCCTTGTCTTGTTCGTGGTTCAGAGAATACAAACTATGGAATTACGATGGGCAACAAGGGGGGCAGTGGACTGAGTGGAAGTGCTACTCATAAAACTAACGGTAACTAAGCTACTATGGCAGCAGTGGACTGAGTGGGTGCTACCTAAAAAACGAACAGTAACTGAGCTACTAATGGCAACAGTGGACTGAGTGGAAGTGCTACCCATAAACCTAAATGTAGATGAGCTACTATGGAAGAAGTGTACTGAGTGGAAGTGCTAGCGCAAAAAACTAAAGGTAGATGAGCTAATATGGCAGCAGTGGACTGAGTGGAAATGCTACCCATAAACCTAATGGGGTTTGAGCTAGTATCACAACAGTGGACTCAGTGGAAGTGCTACCCCAAAAAAAAACTAACGGAAGATGAGCTACTGTGGCAGCAGTGGACTGAGCGGAAGTGCTACTCGAAAAGTAACGGTAGAAAAGCTACTATGGCAGCAGTGGACTGGGTGGAAGTGCTACTCATAAAAATAACGGTAGAAGAGTTACTATGGCAGCAGTGGACTGAGTGGAAATGCTACCCATAAACCTAATGGGGTTTGAGCTAGTATCACAGCAGTGGACTCAGTGGGAGTGCTACCCCCCAAAAAACTAACGGAAGATGAGCTACTCTGGCAGCAGTGGACTGAGTGGAAGTGCTACCCATAAAACTAACGGGTGATGAGCTACTATTCTTTCCTCTAATTAAAAGACGAAGATTTTTTTATAAATAAACGTGCGTCACCTGCCCGTGAGGGGGGGGGGGGTTGGAGTGGGAGGATCGAGGGAATAGAGACAGGTCATCTCACTGAATCAACAGCTGCGAAAGGCTATCAAAACACGCCATCACACCCACTCACACTCGACCGCCTCCCCCCCCCCACACACGCCCGCACGCTAGAGTAAGATTGCTAGGCGTCCAGCCCTCGTCCCCTATGTTGCGAAACGACTTGGTGGTGACGACCAATTTTAAGGTAGCTCTTGGTTTTTAATGTTCTCCCCATGTTAAACGACTTGGTGGTGACGACCAATTTTAAGGTAGCTCTTTGTTTCTAACGTTCTCCCCATGTTGTCTTTGTCGTGGATCTGTCACAGCAACCAACCAACACCCCCCCCCCCACACCACCCCTAAACCTCACACCTCTCCCCACCTGGACACACACAAACGCATACTTCGAGCCCACAGTTCGCGACCTACAGTAAGCGGGTGTAGAAGTTTACAGCGGGACAATATACAACACGTGGTTTACAGGAATTACGGGAAAGATATTTGACAGTGCCAGAAGTACTAAATTAGTACCGGTATATGTGTTTACATAAGTGTGTGATTTCTTGACATTTCTACCTCAGACTAAGCTTCTAATCTACTGTGTTACTGAGCCTCTATACATGCCAGTTATGACACAGTGCGTGTGAGGTATGACCCCGGTGTGTGAGGTATGACCCCGGTGTGTGAGGTATGTCCCCGGCGTGCGCGACATGACCCCGGTGTGTGTGAGGTATGACCCCGGTGTGTGACGTATGACCCCGGTGCGTGTGAGGTATGACCCCGGTGTGTGTGAGGTATGACCCCGGGGCGTGAGGTATGACCCCGGTACGTGAGGAATGACCCCGGTGTGTGTGAGGTATGACCCCGGTGTGTGAGGTATGACCCCGGTGTGTGAGGTATGACCCCGGTGCGCGTGAGGTATGACCAGGGTGCGCGTGAGGTATGACCTCGGTGTGTGAGGTATGACCCCGGTGTGTGAGGCATGACCCCAGTGCGTGTGAGGTATGACCCCGGTGCGCGTGAGGTATGACCCACGGTGCGAGTGAGGTATGACCCCGGTGCGTGTGAGGTATGACCCCGGTG
>CAXITT010000015.1:2536227-2547719 GCA_964033795.1 Lymnaea stagnalis | reverse complement strand
TAAAATGATTTGAATTTTTTTTAAGTTATTAATATTTTCTAGTTTTTTTCATTATTAGAAAAAATTTTCCGTTCTTTTTCCAGACTCCGTGTAAATTATATGATCCCGTGGTTTAAGAAAAATTAGGGGGGGGGGCGCGAAGATTTACCCCCAAGCCCCCCCCCCCTCCCTTTCAAAGGTCCCAATATTCCTGCAGAGTCCAGGACATGTTGAATCCAACGTGATGTTGCTTTACATTAAAAATCCAAGCAACCAAAACAATTTTTTAAGCAACGGTGCAATAGATCTAAACCAAAATATCAGCTATAGAAGAACTAAACCAAAATGTAAAGTATACATCTAAACCAAAATATAAGCTATTGATCTATACCATAATGTAAAATATAGATCTATACCAAAATGTAAAATATAGATCTATACCAAAATGTAAAATATACATCTAAACCAAAATATACGCTATAGATCTATACCATAATGTAAAATATAGATCTATACCAACATTTAAGCCATAGATCTAAACCTAAGATGTAAAATATTGATCTATACCACAATGTAAGCTATAGTAGATACATACGAAAATGTAAATAATATTCAGCTATTATCAGGGCCTCAGAATAATAGTGCTTGTAATAAATCTCGTCCCAGTGTTGAGATATAAAACTAGTTTAAATATCTTCCACGACCCCCCAAGCCAAGAGGATTTGTTCCACACGCGTTTCTTAACTGGAGATATGAGCAGGTAAAGGAGATAAGTTACTGCTCTAGACATCAATACTATAGCCTTGACTTCAACGAGTAACTCGGTCGGTCCTAATCACACTCAGGGTCTGTTGGTAAGACGTGGTCATCTCTTGCTACCCAACTGACCGCAATAACAAATGGCCATTCGTGACCAGTGACCAAAATACGCAAGCGGAAAATGTGCTGTGAGACTGTTAAATGCACGCCATGGCATACGGCAAATGTGCTTTATATATGGCAGCGAACAAAGTGTTGTGTTGTTGTTTTTTGGTTGTTTTTTTTTTGTTTTTTTTTTGTGTATTCATTTTTGAGCAACAGCTTCGTGTAAGAGAAACGGTGAATAGTTTCTACACACGGCTGCACTGCTATTAAAGGCAGTCTATGAGAACGGACGTTATCCTATCATCTTTTGCTTTGGTTGGGATTCTAAATTAAATTTCAGAACTAAGAAGCTCTCACCTAGTGGTCCCACAAATGGCGGTCCGTGGACCTTCACCGGTCCGCATGCCTAAAGCTGCCGGTCCCCATAACATAAATATTTATTGTTAAATAGAAATAAGAGTGTAAAAATAAATCATGCACCGGTCCCTGGTAAAATTTCGAATTTTGTTCACCGGTCCGCCAAGCTTAAAAGTTTGGGAACCACTGCTCTAACCTGTCGCGTCCAACCTGGAATATGGGCATTTGAGGTTTCTTGAAAGGGCGTTTGAAATTTATTATATGTGTATTTGAAGTTTTGTGCATGGGCGTTTTGATTTTGTTAAATCAGTGAAATTTCCTCATCAACACCAGGCACAGAAACATTGCAAATCCCATGTACATGCATAGGAGCCAAAATGATCAATAAATTGATCGTGGGCCCTTAAGATTTAGAAGAAGAAGAAGCTATATCACGTTATGGGCATGTCACAGTGCAAGATCCAAGGCTTCGGGTTGTTGGGTTTTTTAAATTTTATTTTTAAATCCTTTATATTACTTCCCTTTTGTTCGTGGCTGGATGACTAATCGACCCACTTCCCGCCAACCTATCGAAATGAAACTTGGCGCATAGACGCGTTGCCGGTTTCAACACATTTTACCCCCAACCTCAACGCCCCATAATCATATTTTCCTGTTTTTTCAAGGGGGAGAAGAATGAAATATGATGTCACTGATTTCACGAATTAAATTCCCGATAACTGCCCTAAACAAAAATATCGTAAATACCTTTGGTGCGGGTGGGATATAATTATTTGAATATAAAAATAAAAACAAATTGTTTATTGAAAGATTTATACGAAAAAAAAATTGTTTTTAGGGGTTGTTTAATTTCTTTTGAGAGCCCCCGAAACTAACTCGGGTCGTAAATGTGAATATTCTGTTGATTGCTATCAAACTAGCTGGGGTAACACAATCATGTTGTAACAGACGATGATCTAATATACGAGGATCGAATAGACGAGAACCTAAATAGCGAGGACCTCATAAATGAGGACCGAATAGACAAGGACCTCATAAATGAGGACCGAATAGACGAGGACCTCATAAATGAGGACCGAATAGACGAGGACCAAATAGTCGAGGACTCAATGAGCGAGGACCTAATAGACGAGGGCCTAATGAGCGAGGACCTAATAGACGAGGACCTAATAGTCGAGGACCCAATGAGTGAGGACCTAATGACTGAGAATCTAATAGACGAGGACCTAATGAGTGAGGACCTAATAGTCGAGGACCCAATGAGCGGGAACCTAACAGACGAGGATCCAATGAGCGGGGACCTAATAGATGAGGACCTAATAGTCGAGGACCCAATGAGTGAGGACCTAATGAGTGAGGATCTAATAGACGAGGGCCTAATGAGTGAGGACCTAAATAGTCGAAGACCCAATGAGCGGGAACCTAAATGACGAGGATCTAATGAGCGGGGACTTAAAAGACGAGGATCTAATAAGTGGGGACCTAATAGACGAGGATCTAATGAGCGGGGACCTAATAGACGAGGATCTAACGAGCGGGGACCTAAAAGACGAGGACGTAATAGGACGTAATAGGCGAGGACCTAATAGACGAGGATCCAATGAGCGAGGACCTAATAGACGAGGACCTAATGAGCGACGACTTAATGAGCGAGACCTATTCGGCGAGAACCTAACTGGTAAGGCCGCCAGGATACGATGATCAATTTTCAATGATATCTCTATATGTTATAAGTGCAACGCTCAACAAAAACTTTTGCATTTTATTTGTTTTGTTTTTTTCAAGATAAAAAAACTGTCAAGTTCCACAGTGAAAAAATGTCCGGACCTTCTTTTAAAATTTAATACGCCTATTCAGGCGCTTTCAGTGTGCAATGCAGCGGTCATAAACATTCCTACAATACATGACACAAAAACTCCATTCACAACTCGGGAGGGCAAAGTTTGAGATCAAGTTCAGTTCACTCCTGGTCAACTTCTCAAACATATTTTAATTTTTTTTGTATCTATATTATCAATGTATAAAATATATATATTTTTTTTTTAATTTTCAATATTTTTTTTAAAGAATTTGATTTCTTGACATGTACATCTCCTACCCAGACCTTAGAAACGACAAAGCGGGTTTTGTAGAGAGGGGGTTTTGTAGAGAGCGGGTTTTGTAGAGAGGGGGTTCTGTAGAGAGGGGGTTCTGTAGAGAGGGGGTTCTGTAGAGAGGGGGTTCTGTAGAGAGGGGGTTCTGTAGAGAGGGGGTTCTGTAGAGAGGGGGTTCTGTAGAGAGGGGGTTCTGTAGAGAGGGGGGTCTGTAGAGAGGGGGTTCTGTAGAGAGGGGGTTTTGTAGAGAGGGGGTTCTGTAGAGAGGGGGTTCTGTAGAGAGGGGGTTTTGTAGAGAGGGGGTTCTTAGCCTTTTTCCAGCGCCGCACCTCCTCTTGATTTCAGAATATTTTCCCATACATCCCTAATACAAAACACTAATGAACTGGGTCTTCCCGCAACCCCTGGTTAAGAACCCTTGTTCTATACCCTGTCATCTCTAAATTCTAAGCCGTCGGTCTTCCGCGGGAGTTTCACAACGTATATGTTTAATGTTTTTCTTTGTAATTTAAGTATATAAATAATTGAAATTTTTTAAACTGTGACTTAGCATCGACTTATTGTCTGTTAACTGTTATAAAGTAGAATATCTAATGCAGTCATTGTGCCAAAGTAGAAGATCTTCTTCTTCTTCTTCTATATCTTAAGGGACCACGATCAGTTTATTGATCATTTTGGCTCCTATGCATGTAGATGGGATTTGCAATGTTTCTGTTACTGGTGGTGATGAGGACATCATGCACTAGGGGTTTGAAGGCTTGAGGCAATAGACACACATGTGTCTAGTGTTGTCGCCTCAACCGTTCCTTTTGAAAGATTGTTCCAGTCCCTGATTGTCTTGGGCAGGAATGAGCAGCTCCTATACTGGCTTCTTGCTGGTATGAGCCTGAATTGCCTGTCATGGCCTCGTCGCTGTCTATGGGNGAGAACTCCATCTGAAGAACAGACACTGAGAGAGGGAGATCCCTACACGGAGAACAGACGCTAAGTGAAGGAGAACTCCATCTGAAGAACAGACACTGAGAGAGGGAGATCCCTACACGGAGAACAGACGCTAAGTGAAGGAGAACTCCATCTGAAGAACAGACACTGAGAGAGGGAGATCCCTACACGGAGAACAGACGCTAAGTGAAGGAGAACTCCATCTGAAGAACAGACACTGAGAGAGGGAGATCCCTACACGGAGAACAGACGCTAAGTGAAGGAGAACTCCATCTGAAGAACAGACACTGAGAGAGGGAGATCCCTACACGGAGAACAGACGCTAAGTGAAGGAGAACTCCATCTGAAGAACAGACACTGAGAGAGGGAGATCCCTACACGGAGAACAGACGCTAAGTGAAGGAGAACTCCATCTGAAGAACAGACACTGAGAGAGGGAGATCCCTACACGGAGAACAGACGCTAAGTGAAGGAGAACTCCATCTGAAGAACAGACACTGAGAGAGGGAGATCCCTACACGGAGAACAGACGCTAAGTGAAGGAGAACTCCATCTGAAGAACAGACACTGAGAGAGGGAGATCCCTACACGGAGAACAGACGCTAAGTGAAGGAGAACTCCATCTGAAGAACAGACACTGAGAGAGGGAGATCCCTACACGGAGAACAGACGCTAAGTGAAGGAGAACTCCATCTGAAGAACAGACACTGAGAGAGGGAGATCCCTACACGGAGAACAGACGCTAAGTGAAGGAGAACTCCATCTGAAGAACAGACACTGAGAGAGGGAGATCCCTACACGGAGAACAGACGCTAAGTGAAGGAGAACTCCATCTGAAGAACAGACACTGAGAGAGGGAGATCCCTACACGGAGAACAGACGCTAAGTGAAGGAGAACTCCATCTGAAGAACAGACACTGAGAGAGGGAGATCCCTACACGGAGAACAGACGCTAAGTGAAGGAGAACTCCATCTGAAGAACAGACACTGAGAGAGGGAGATCCCTACACGGAGAACAGACGCTAAGTGAAGGAGAACTCCATCTGAAGAACAGACACTGAGAGAGGGAGATCCCTACACGGAGAACAGACGCTAAGTGAAGGAGAACTCCATCTGAAGAACAGACACTGAGAGAGGGAGATCCCTACACGGAGAACAGACGCTAAGTGAAGGAGAACTCCATCTGAAGAACAGACACTGAGAGAGGGAGATCCCTACACGGAGAACAGACGCTAAGTGAAGGAGAACTCCATCTGAAGAACAGACACTGAGAGAGGGAGATCCCTACACGGAGAACAGACGCTAAGTGAAGGAGAACTCCATCTGAAGAACAGACACTGAGAGAGGGAGATCCCTACACGGAGAACAGACGCTAAGTGAATGAGAACTCCATCTGAAGAACAGACACTGAGAGAGGGAGATCCCTACACGGAGAACAGACGCTAAGTGAATGAGAACTCCATCTGAAGAACAGACACTGAGAGAGGGAGATCCCTACACGGAGAACAGACGCTAAGTGAATGAGAACTCCATCTGAAGAACAGACACTGAGAGAGGGAGATCCCTACACGGAGAACAGACGCTAAGTGAATGAGAACTCCATCTGAAGAACAGACACTGAGAGAGGGAGATCCCTACACGGAGAACAGACGCTAAGTGAATGAGAACTCCATCTGAAGAACAGACACTGAGAGAGGGAGATCCCTACACGGAGAACAGACGCTAAGTGAATGAGAACTCCATCTGAAGAACAGACACTGAGAGAGGGAGATCCCTACACGGAGAACAGACGCTAAGTGAATGAGAACTCCATCTGAAGAACAGACACTGAGAGAGGGAGATCCCTACACGGAGAACAGACGCTAAGTGAATGAGAACTCCATCTGAAGAACAGACACTGAGAGAGGGAGATCCCTACACGGAGAACAGACGCTAAGTGAATGAGAACTCCATCTGAAGAACAGACACTGAGAGAGGGAGATCCCTACACGGAGAACAGACGCTAAGTGAATGAGAACTCCATCTGAAGAACAGACACTGAGAGAGGGAAATCACTAGACGGAGAACAGACGCTAAGTGAAGGAGAACCCCACCTGGAGTAGAACAGACACTGAGAGAGGGAAATCCCTATCTGCATATTCTTGAATGGAAATCGAAACATAAACGAGCTCAATGAGTCACTGACACAGTGTCCCGACGAACTGCTAGCTGTGGAAATAGGGGGTAAATGGAATGGGGAGCCTTGTTTGTGAGGTGGCCTTATGCACAGTTACGAGAATCCCTCTGCTTCAGTCTCACAATACGGCGAACTTCTACGAACATTTTTTTCAAATAACATTGTCTTTTGCGTGATTTTGTTAAATTTCATTTAAAGTTTTTTTAAAAATCTCTTTACTTTTTGGGGGGCTAAGGGAAAGAGATATTATGTTTAAGCTTGAAATGAAAAGTACGTTTTCGCCTGCATGCCTAATGAATTAGAAATGAATATCAACATCGTATGTGTCAGAACATCTCGATGTCATGGGGGGGGGGGGTGTGGCACAAAATGTAATCTTACATATCTTCTTCTTCTATATCTTAAGGGCCCACGATCAATTTATTGATCATTTTGGCTCCTTTGCATGTAGATGGGATTTGCAATGTTTCTGTTCCTGGTGTTGATGAGGAAATTTCACAGATTTCCAGTGCCACTTTGTGAGGGAATCATGCACTGGGGGTTTGAAGGCTTGAGGCAATAGACACAAATGTGTCTAGTGTTGTCGCCTCAACCGTTCCTTTTGAAAGATTGTTCCAGTCCCTGATTGTCTTGGGCAGGAATGAGCATTCCAATGTGCATGTTTTTATAGTGCAATTCAATATCTACTTCCAGGATCTCGGTCATTTTAAAATCTCCATTTTCCGAGACAAGATTAGAAGGTTTCGAGACAAGATCGGAAGATTCCGAGACGAGATCGCGTACGAGTTAGATAAAATAAAAAAACGAGATTTTGTAATAAGTGATTGATGGCGCCAGACACACACACACACAACGATTGTTTGCTTTTTTGCTTGTACTTGACACATTTATTTTCATACCTGCTGAATTGGCAAATCAATGTTGCATTAAAAGCTTCAGGTTGTCGGTCGAAAAGCAGAGTGACACCCAGGACTTCTGGTAAACGACCGAAATCCTGAATCACTTTCGGCCGAAGCCTAAAATCAAACGAACGCTAACTTATTTCTTTTGACCGAAACATACTGCGCCGAAAATTATGATATGGCGACTTTCGGCGCCGCATCGAAACCGAAACTCGGTCGGCCTCTAGATCAATTGCAGAAGTGCCGATGAATGGGCTGTTCAGAAATCATACAAAATCTGACATTTGACACGACCGCGGAGTCCGGAGTCTTGTTTTTTTCCTGAGTCCTAGTGGGAAAGTTGAATAGAACTGGAGTAGTTTCAATTGGAACGAACAACCCAGAACGTTCCTATTTCACGAGACCCCCCCCCCCGGGGGCCAAAAAAGGGGGGAGGGTAGGAACCTGTGGTCTATTTGATTCAATTTTTTTGGTAGTGTTATTCAACTTACAAAACGATCTATAATTAGGCAAAAAGCTTTATAAGTTTTGTCTTGTGTAATTTTTCAAAACTTTTAGAAAGTTATTGTTTTAAAGCAAGAAGGAAAATTGTGTTATTATTTTGCTCGTGTCAAGTAATCCTCATGACCATGTGTGAATACCTATTTTTAAAATGAGCTTTCATTGGTTGTGTCACCTTGTTCTGATACTCAACATCTCTTCAGACCTAAACCATCCACGGATCTGACACGAATAGTGACCATAACGTAACATGAGAACCGGTAGCTTAGCTGGAGTAAGTCTCGCCCAGGGAGGTTTAGGAGGGGGGGGGAGTGAGTGCGGAGATGTTTTGCCGCCCTTTCCAACAAAAATAACACTGCAGTTGGCCGAAAATGCCGCCCATCTATATAAAGAGAAAAATCCAGCCCGGGGCGGACCACCAATCCGCACCCCCACCCCCTTTTTTTTTTTTCCCAAACCACTGATGAGAGCACTGTACCACTAAGCCCACATGTAGCAGCTGGTGAGCAACATACTCTCAGACAATGAATTATTTAGTTCGTATAGTGGGTCACTCGAGGTCTAAAGTAGTGCTTCTCAAACTTTCCATTGGGGCAGACCGCTATGACATGTATCCGCCGTGCAGAAAGGACCAATGACCGGTGTATCTATTGATACATTTCTTTCGTTTTAATTGTCTTTGCACCTTTCAAACTTCTTAAACTTTTCAGCGGTTTTAACGGAATGGCGACTGGACGATCGAAGACCAGGTGGTCTCCCACGGATCTAGAACTTTGAGAAGCACTGCTCTAAATTAGGCCCCTCGGGAACCATATCGCCATTATTTTTTTTCATTGACGTGTTCTTTGCGCCATTATTGATTCTATAACGATTGGTCACGCGGCTTAACGTTGCGGTTATTTTTAGAACGAAATGCCGTGAAAATTTTTCTTAATGATATTTACTTATTATTCCGATATTATATTAAATCTTTATATTTCGACAACTAAAATGTGGTCATAGGGAAATAACAAATAACTAAATGTGGCCATAGGGAAATAACAAATAACTAAATGTGGTCATAGGGAAATAAATAACTAAATGTGGCTATAGGGAAACAAATAACTAAATGGGGCCATAGGGAAATAACAAATAACTAAATGTGGCCATAGGGAAATAACAAATAACTAAATGTGGTCATAGGGAAATAACAAATAACTAAATGTGGCCATAGAGAAATAAATAACTAAATGTGGCTATAGGGAAATGACAAAACAAAATGAGGAGGAGGCATCATAAACTGGTGAGCGGAAAAAAAAAAGTCACAGGAAAAAAATTCACAAATTTTGCTTGGAAAAAAAGTCAGAAATTTTGCTTGGAAAAAAAGTCACAGAAGCATTCAGCCATCGGATATCATAAATAAATTCTGACAAGAGTTGTGGGATCCCTTTTCCTAATGGGATCCCATATCTTATCGAGATCCTGACCAAATAGAATCCCGACCCCGATTGGGATCCCATTTGTATCCCGACCGCATTGGGATCCTGATCCCGATTGGGATCCCGTTTCCAAATAGGAAACCAATGAGGCTTCAGACCACACTGGGATTCCGACCCCAATTGGCATCCCAATCCCGATTGTGATCCCAACCCAATTGGGATACCGATTTTGATTGGGATCCCTTTCTCTAAAATGATCCCATTGGGATCCCGAACCCATTGGGATCCCGATCCCAATTGGGATCCCAAACCCACTTGTGATTCCGACCCCATAGGGATACCAATTTTATTGGGATTTCTTTCCCTAAAATAATCCCATTGGGATCCTGACCGCATTGAGATTACGACCCGAGGGATCCCAGCGCCAATTGGATCCCGATCCCGATTGGGATCCTTTTCTCAAAAAGGATGTCATTGGGACCCCGACACCATTGTTATCCCGACCCCATTCTGATCCTGAAAGGATCCCGTTTCCGAATTGGGATCCCGATCCCATTGGGATCCCTATTCTAAATGACATCTCATATCCTAATGGGACTCTGACCCCTGTGGGATCCGACCCAATTGAGATCCAAATGGGATCCCATTTCCAAGTAGGGTACCACTTTCTAAAGTTTACCCTTGTTCAGATGGGATCCCGATCCTGTTAGGATCCCGTTTCTCGGAGGGATCCTCTTCTCCGATGGGATCCCGCTTGCCGCAGGATCCCTATTTGATCCCGTCACTAAGTTTGGTCAAGATCAATCTATTTATGCAGGAGTATTTGTTGTTAATTTTATTTATAAGGCTCATATAAGAAAAAAAAACATTCGGCCCCCCCCCCCCCCCCCCCCAAAACATAAAGTTATAAAATATTCTAAATCCCCCAGTATTTCAAACTGGATAATGATGGATATATTTGCCATCCATCGTCCATCCATCGTCCGTCCATCCATCCATCCATCCATCCATCCATCTATCATTGATTTTCTTAATTGGTAAAATGATAATAATATAGCATCTATTTTTCACAACTGTAATATCATTGGATATAAAGATATTGTCATCCACGTAAAAATATACACACCCTATTTCTTACCCTAGATTATATGCACCTAAGAAGGTTATTGTTATAAGTATAAATAACAAACAAGTATTTAATCCCAAACGAAAATTAAAAAAACAAGGATCGAATAAGTTAACGTTAATCTTTACTGCTATTTTCTATTGACTGTTTTTCCAGTCAATAAACATGTCTATGGAATTACAAATAGCATTTCATAAACACTGACATTTGAAATACATTTTGTGACTTTTTTCCTATGACTTTTTTTTTCCTGTGACTTTTTTTTCCTGTGGCTTTTTTTCTGTGACTTTATTTCCTGTGGCTTTTTTTCTGTGACTTTTTTCCTGTGACTTTTTTCCTGTGACTTTATTTCCTGTGGCTTTTTTTCTGTGACTTTTTTCCTGTGACTTTTTTCCTGTGACTTTATTTCCTGTGGCTTTTTTTCTGTGACTTTTTTTCTGTGACTTTATTTCCTGTGACTTTATTTCCTGTGGCTTTTTTTCTGTGACTTTTTTTTCTGTGACTTTATTTCCTGTGACTTTTTTTCTGTGACTTTTTTTCCTGTGACTTTATTTCCTGTGGCTTTTTTTCTGTGGCTTTTTTTCTGTGACTTTTTTCCTGTGACTTTTTTCCTGTGACTTTATTTCCTGTGACTTTTTTTTCTGTGACTTTATTTCCTGTGGCTTTTTTTCTGTGACTTTTTTTTCTGTGACTTTTTTTCCTGTGACTTTATTTCCTGTGGCTTTTTTTCTGTGACTTTTTTTCTGTGACTTTTTTTCTGTGACTTTTTTTCTGTGACTCTTTTCCTGTGACTTTATTTCCTGTGGCTTTTTTCCTGTGGCTTTTTTTCTGTGACTTTTTTTTCTGTGACTTTATTTCCTGTGACTTTTTTTTCTGTGACTTTTTTTCCTGTGACTTTATTTCCTGTGGCTTTTTTTCTGTGACTTTTTTTCTGTGACTTTTTTCCTGTGACTTTATTTCCTGTGGCTTTTTTCCTGTGGCTTTTTTTCTGTGACTTTTTTCTGTGACTTTATTTCCTGTGGCTTTTTTTCTGTGACTTTTTTTCCTGTGACTTTATTTCCTGTGGCTTTTTTTCTTTGACTTTTTTTTCTGTGACTTTTTTTTTTTTTTCTTTTTTTTCTTTGGCTTTTTTTT
>CAXITT010000015.1:2482721-2528844 GCA_964033795.1 Lymnaea stagnalis | reverse complement strand
TGACATTACTCACCAATATTCACCAGCCTGACTGACATTACTCACCAATATTCACCAGCCTGACTGACATTACTCACCAATATTCACCAGCCTGACTGACATTACTCACCAATATTCACCAGCCTGACTGACATTACTCACCAATATTCACCAGCCTGACGTTGTCATCTGCGATGGCCCTCAGTGCCAGGGTAACATTCTCCAAGCTCTGATGTTGATTTAGGGGGTTCTTGATGACACGGCCAATCTTTCGGTTCTGCAGGGCTTCCACTAGGGCACAGAGCTTAACTCCATTATCGAAATCCACCTCAAAGTCTGATACGGTCATTTCTGAACTTTGCAGCTGAAGATTGACCCAGTTCATGAAAGTGTTCTTCTGAATTTCTATCCAATGCTCGCCTGCTTTTTGAGAAAGGCCTCGCCCCTCACGGGACCGAGCCTTCATATCAATAATATCCGTTTCGGAAGTCATGGTTTCACTTTTAACTCTTGAACTAATTTAGATTTATTCTTTAATTAACACAGACAATTTTATGAATATTTTTCGAATTGTTATATATCCCCAGGTCAATTCTGAAAGAAATGAAAGTTAAGGATTTACATAATTTTAAAAATTAATTATGAAGGTTTTTGAAGGTCCTTTTTTTTGTTCCTGGTACATAAAATATCAGAGAATCATTATTTCAAAAGCTACATACTACAAAGAGTCCAATTTTGTTTATGGTCCACTTTATGTCAAATTAAATGGGTGCGGTTATTTACAATTGTTATTATTAGGCCCTATAAAAGAGAGTTGTACATATTATATTAACACTATCATTCAATAATTTAATAAGATTGAATACACTCAAATGTTTTTGTTTTTAAAACAGGACGTCATGAACAAATGGCTTTATTTGTCTAGCAGCATCTGTTACAAATCTAGCATGTAACCTTTGACAGAAAATATAATTGTATATTTAACCTTTTAAAGCATTTGAAACATTTTCTTCTGTGCTTGTAAATTTTTTTTTAAAGATGTGCAAGAATAAAAGATATAAAATAAGGCCTATAACAAAGGGGTTGCTATGAGTAAATGTAAATATTTTCATTAATTATTACAAGATGTTGACAGTTAAAATGTAATGTTAATGATGACCTGGATAACTCGACAATTTAAAAATTAATTTGCACTGATTTATTTAGCCTATGTGATTTTTAATTTAAAGGTATTAATGTAGACAGTGGGCCTATAGTTACTTTAAAATTTAACTAAGTAATTTTTACTCAGAAATTTTAGATTGTAGTTGATTTCATAGTAGACATAATAAAGAATATTTTAAACCACTTGTTATATATTTTATGCTCCCTGTTACACTACACAAGTATGATTAGCTGCTCCGAGTTATGATAATGAACTATTATAATTAGGCTACTAACCACTAAAGCCTTAATTGAATCATATGGTCATTAGGTGAGCAGAAAAATTAACTTCACTTTCACAGAAAATACTCATCACACTTAAATAGCATTTCTTTCCAAAAGTAGGCCTGATAATTGAATTAAATGGCTTGTTTTGTTGTTGCTATTTAATAGTATTTATAAACACAATAATAATAATATAAATATAGCAATAATTAAAATTAAATATATCATCATAGCCTTTTGATAAACGGAATGGGGCGGAGTCCCTGATGAAAATCAAGCTAAGCATGAATAACCTGGGTGTCAACCGTAATCCAGTGAACATAGGTGCTACACGCTCTGAAGCGCACCAAACATAGTTATAGCTCGGAACATCGGAAGGTAAAAATGGAATTTCAGCCCCTGTGCTAGCGTGTCAAGGTAAAGCCCGCCCCATCCTATTATACTTTACACGGCGCATAGCAAAAACCGGTTTCGGAGTTGCGGCTTGATAGTTGGCTGTCACTGTGTTGCTACCAGGAAAAACAAATAGTGATCAAAAATAGCGACTGGAAAAAGCAGTAAAACATATTTGACTCTGGACATTATTTAAAACAGTATTGATACATAAATTAAGTAGTTAAATGAATGGATAATATTACTTAGAAGTATCATTTAAGTTGTTGTTTTTTTTATTTTATTTACAAAAACAATGCAGCAGTAGAGGACAACTTCCGATTTTATTTTAAATCCACTTTTTTTAAATACTTAATTTCTTTTCGCAAATTACAAATATTTGTCAAACGTATGAATTTGAGTGAACCCTTCAGTATAAATTAATAGTTCAAATCAGTGATTCCCAACGTTTTCTTTAGTATGCCACCCTCCCAAATTTAAATGAATTGGGGGAGTCTCGGAAAACCCCCTACCTCCCCCCCAACCCAATTCTTTTTTTTTTTTAAAGAAAAGTAACAAAGTAACAATGTAGTTATTTTAAAATGTGGAAAATAATGGAATTCTAATTTATTGCAAAGAGAACTGCAGCACTTACAAATAAACGTGTAACTTTGTTTTTTACCCGAAGTAAGATATTTATTATTGTTTACAACATTGAGATCTTTTAACACATACGTTTTTAATTTCTAAATTTTTTGTTGTTCCCTTTTTTCCCCTCTTCTTTTTTCTGCATTGTCTTGTCTGATGAAGAAAGGCAGCATCTAGCCGAAAATTAGTTTCATTGTCTTGTATTTTCATTTCAACAAAAACATAACTTGTTCTACTTTTCCTTTACACGGCTTGAAAGCAATCCCTCATAATATATTACCCATAAATAATTTAATTTTCACTTTCACTTATTGTTTTACATGCTTGATTTAAGGATAAGCGGTGATATTTAATTTTGTTAATAACTTAAATAGTTTAAATTTTAATGAAATAGCGTTTCTAATTTCTTGAACTAATACATTAGTGAGAGTGAAGAATAAAAAACAAACTTAAATAAGGATTTCGGTAAATTCAGAAAATCTGGGCCACGTGCGCCATCTTGTTTGCAACGACCCGTGAAAGGTCACCCTAAACTGCTCCCTAATCGTAACCCGAACCCTAAACCCATCCCTACACCAAACCCGAACCATAAAAAAAAAAAAAAAAACTATCCCTAAACCTTACCGGAACCATAAACCTATTAATTTAAATAAACACGGAAATGACGTTAAAATCTGGGCCCCGTGCGCCATCTTGTTTGCAACGACCCGTGAAAGGTCACCCTAAACTGCTCCCTAATCGTAACCCGAACCCTAAACCCATCCCTACACCAAACCCGAACCATAAAAAAAAAAAACTATCCCTAAACCTTACCGGAACCATAAACCTATTAATTTAAATAAACACGGAAATGACGTAATGGCGCGTCTTGTCGGCCTTAGACAGATTTTCGGCACTTTATCCTGATAAGGAATCAAGCAAATACTCTCTTACTCATGATCTTTAATTTCACTCCATTTCTCTTCTCAATTTAATTATTTATAGTTTAATGATTCGTGCATTCTTTTACCTTGAGAGTACGCACCAAATAATAATGTGGGACGCACGCTCTTGGTTTTGAACAATTTAACTAACAGTAACATAGGGCCCTTCACGTTCTAAGCATTGACCTACAATGAGAGTTTTTGAAAACAAATAAGTTTCTTTTAATTTCTATATTTAATTTAAAGACTCCCTTAATTCTTGTTTTGTATCGTGTACTGGAGAAGGCATTTTGTCGAAAAGCTCTTTTACTTTTCCGTCTTTCCCCTTTTAAGCCTAAAATATCTTGTTCCACTGGACTCTATCTATTTACTTGTATAAAACTGTGAATAACACTTAGTGGTCAGTACTCATGTGCCCCTCTAAGGACATTAATGAAGCCTCCTAAAGGTACTATTACAACTTTCTAAGGGCACTATTGCACCCCTCTAAGGGCACTATTGCACCCCTCTAAGGGCACTATTGCACCCCTCAAAGGACACTATTGCACCCCTCTATGGGCACAACTGCACACCTCTAGGGCCAATATTGCACACCTCTGACGTATTCCCGTAGGGGGCTGCCACATTTTGCCTTACGTTAGCACCGGTGCTGGGGTGGAGGCTGACTATTTACACCCAGTATGCGCCAAACAGTTACACTGAACGCGCATGTGCGCTTGTCAACGGTGCATCGCTGCAATTGCCACGTGTTAAGAAAGGCGATATGTTGGGCAGTTGCATGGATGCCCGCAGGGGGGGGGGGCAAGGGATTGGATAAAAAATGTTTAGACAAAAATAGACAAAAATTTATAAAGTAAAGAGAAACTAAAGAGAAAGTAACTAAGCTGATGTCCTGTCCGTTCTTTCACCATAAAAATAACTTTTGTACCCCCCCCTTGGAAAGTTAATCGATTTTTTTGCCCCCCCCCTCTCCCCAGAAAGTTTTCTGCGGGCGCCCATGGGCAGTTGTAGTTGGAAATCGGAACAAATATTCATAGTTGTACTTACAAATAAATATTACCTATGTATAGATCATTGGTTCTTAACCTGGGTTCGATCGAACCCCAGGGGTTCGGTGAGTCAGTCTCAGGGGTTCGGCGGAGGTCTAAAAAAAATCAGAAAAAAATCATATTTTATTTTTCCTATCAAGAAGGGTTCGGTGAATGCGCATATGAAACTGGTGGGGTTCAGTACCTCCAAAAAGGTTAAGAACCACTGGTATAGATAATTAAGATATGACTTACCCCACGACATACCCCTACCCTGCAAAAAAAAAAAAAAAAAAAAAAAAAAAAACACAACAACACAAAAAAAAAAAAAAAAAAAAAAAAAAACCCAACAAATCACAATTTTAATGAGTTATTCGAATAATGTTAATATTAACGAAACTAGCCTACACACGGTTGTGTTAAATTCTTGAATACGGTTAACCCCACTGCCAGGCTGCACATCTATCCAGCAAGTAAATCTACTTTTTGTTTTTTAATACAAATTATATGATTATTTTTAAAAGTTTTATTGTCAAAAAAACCATATCAACACTGATGTACGAATGATAGGATTGTTGTTTAAAACAACGGGTTTTCTCATTGTGATTAGTGGGGGTAATGAGGGGTAATGTGTAGAAAATGAAAGAGTACTGAATGTTAATTATGCATTGTTTTGCACACCACATTGTTTGGTGTGTAGTGACGTCATGTTGTCATGCTGTCTTGTCGTGCTCCATGTTGGTAGGGATCCATGTTGTTCTCATGAAATAAAAAGTTGAACTAACTTTGATGGTTGCCCCTGCTTAATTGATTATCTTCCTTGTGAAGTAACTTAACAATTTAATATTTTCAACATAATGAACTCCATCGGAGATTTGTTTGGAGTAGTGTGTTGTATGTAGTGTGTTATATGTAGTGTATTGTATGTAGTGTGTTGTATGTAGTTTGTTGTATGTAGTGCGTTGTATGTAGTGCGTTGTATGTAGTGCGGTGTATGTAGGACGTTGTATGTAGGACGTTGTATGTAGTGTGTTGTATGTAGTGTGTTTTATGTAGTGAGTTGTATGTAGTGCGTTGTATGTAGTGTGTTGTATGTAGTGTGTTGTATGTAGTGTGTTGTATGTAGTGTGTTGTATGTAGTCTGTTGTATGTAGTGTGTTGTATGTAGTCTGGTGTATGTAGTGTGTTGTATGTAGTGTGTTGTATGTAGTCTGTTGTATGTAGTGTGTTGTATGTAGTCTGTTGTATGTAGTCTGTTGTATGTAGTATGTTGTATGTAGTATGTTGTATGTAGTCTGTTGTATGTAGTCTGTTGTATGTAGTGTGTTGCATGTAGTGTGTTTTATGTAGTGTGTTGTATGTAGTGTGTTGTATGTAGTGTGTTGCATGTAGTGTGTATTATGTAGTGCGCTGTATGTAGTGTGTTGTATGTAGTCTGTTGTATGTAGTCTGTTGTATGTAGTCTGTTGTATGTAGTCTGTTGTATGTAGTATGTTGTATGTAGTATGTTGTATGTAGTCTGTTGTATGTAGTCTGTTGTATGTAGTCTGTTGTATGTAGTGTGTTTTATGTAGTGCGCTGTATGTAGTCTGCTGTATGTAGTCTGTTGTATGTAGTCTGTTGTATGTAGTCTGTTGTATGTAGTCTGTTGTATGTAGTCTGTTGTATGTAGTCTGTTGTATGTAGTCTGTTGTATGTAGTCTGTTGTATGTAGTCTGTTGTATGTAGTGTGTTGTATGTAGTGCGTTGTATTGTTATGTGTTATATGTAGTGTGTTGTATGTAGTGTGTTGTATGTAGTGTGTTGTATGTAGTCTGTTGTATGTAGTGTGTTGTATGTAGTCTGTTGTATGTAGTGTGTTGTATGTAGTGTGTTGTATGTAGTGTGTTGTATGTAGTGTGTTGTATGTAGTATGTAGTGTGTTGTATGTAGTGTGTTGTATGTAGTGTGTTGTATGTAGTGTGTTGTATGTAGTCTGTTGTATGTAGTGTGTTGTATGTCAGGTTCACCAAAACACTTCATAGAAAAGCTACAAATGGTTCAAAACTTAGCTGCAAGGCTAGTTCTAAATGCAAAACAATAATCGTGATCACGTGACTCCACTACTCCACTCACTTCACTGTTCCCTATGCATTGATTACAAGCTATCTGTTCTCTGTCATAACTTTTTTCTCGGATTCCTCCCCTTCATATCAAACAGAACTTCTTTATGTCAATTGACCCCTTCGACAGCTTCGTTCCTCCGCAGACACGCGTATTCCGTCCGTTCCCAGGACACGCACTAAAACATTTGGTGAACGATCTTTCTCTTTCTGCGTCCCCAAACAATGGAATTCTTCACACTACACATCCGCAATATACCGACCACCTAGGCCTTCAAAACTGGACTCAAAACACATCTCTTTAAACTCTACTACCCCGACTGATTCCTCCCCCCCCCCTCTGACCAATAAACGATGCTGCTGGCTGCCGTCCATGGCTTGACATGTAAAAGTTCTGGGGTGGGTTGGGTGAATATACATTTGTTTTGTTGTTATACAGCTTTTTAAAAAATTAAATTTAATGTATGCTATTTTTTTTAATGTCGTGATTTTGTTTGCTAACATTTTTATGTACAGCGCGGTGTGCCCAGCCCTAAACTGGGGTGCCGCACTATATAAGACTACTACTAATAATAATAATAACATAGTGTGTTGTATGTAGCGTGTTGTATGTAGTATGTTGGAACAAGTGTGTTGGAAGTAGTGTGTTGTATGTTGCGCGTTGTATATAGTGTGTTGTATGTAATGCATTGGAAGTAGTGTGTTGGAAGTAGTGTGTTGGAAGTAGTGTGTTGCCTGTAGTGGTATTTATGACGTCGATGAAGTTACTATTGCTCAACACCCCTCCCCCCGCCCCACCCCTCAACCGCTGCCATGCACGTTTTAATCAAGCCCTTAAATACCACACTTAATACATTGATAATGTACATCTTTTCCTTTAACTTTAATGTAAATGTTATATTAATGTAAATGTTATATTAGATATACCTAATAGATATACCTATCTGTTTTGTTGTTTTTGTTGTTAATGTACTGCTTATATTAGATTGACCTAGCTGGGTTTTTTTTTTGCTCTTGTTTTCAGGGGCTTAGGTGACTTTTTTTTAACCAAAATAAAAGGGGCGGGGTGGGGGTAATCCTTAGCTATCATCGGATTTGGGTCATTAAAAAAGTCCAGACCCCAGGGGCACCTCCCCCGTCCAGTTACACCCCTGTTTGGTGTTGTTTATTGTTGTCCCCACCCCCCCCCCATTGAAATCTCGTTCGCCCCAATCTTTTAGGTCTTAACTTCTTTTGAACAGAGCTATCTCCAATTAGAATCCCACTGAGTTTTATCAAAATTCTAGAGCACGGCGTGCCATACTTGGATGGTGACACGTTTTAGGAGCAATTCAGATCGCTTATTTGCGTGATCAGCCCTGAGTGACCATCTACCCGTCCACCGTGGAGGTCACGCCTGTCAGTAGATTGCGACCATTGTCCGTCGCCGGCTACGCCCTCGCGAACTCGACACGGGAACATCATCAACCCTCCCTGAGATTGTTAGCCCCCCTCAGAGGTGTCATAGCTGCTCATAAACCACGGCATTGAGTCCAGGTCTGGAAACAAAACGTCACGAGCATGACACGAAATTCTCAAAATTAAAGATCCTTCCCCCAAATAATTAAAGGCCAAGCTTGTCGAATTATCGCTGCTTAAATTTTTATTAAGAGCAAGCTGCGATCCCAGCCTAGGCAGTTATAAAAGGTTCTGGGTTTTGATTTTCATTTATTTCAAATAATTTTGTTGTAAGGAGAGTCTTCGGGCTTCCATGCTGTCCCTGTATGTAAGTTGACAAGTTTTCGTTGATTTGTTTTGGATACCTAATGAGAAACTGCAGCGTTGGACCGAGGAATGCGGAAGGTTTCATAGATGTCTGCGTTACGTCCACCGAGTGTCTTGAAAACGGCTGTGTTACATTGTCTTGTTGGTGAGTTAAATTCTTTTAAAATAGAAAATTTGACTTAATCTCCGAAATCGGCTTTAAAAAAAAGTGTGTGTTTAAATCACATTTTAAAGTGCTGGTGTTTTTCGGTCGGAAAAGAACGTTTTTAAATGGATTTCTAATCCACGAGTGGTCGGCAAAGAACGTTTTTAAATGGATTTCTAATCCACGAGTGGTCGGCAAAGAACGTTTTTAAATGGATGTCTAATCCACGAGTGGTAGGCAAAGAACCTTTTTAAATGGATTTCTAATCCACGAGTGGTAGGCAAAGAACGTTTTTAAATGGATTTCTAATCCACGAGTGGTAGGCAAAGAACGTTTTTAAATGGATTTCTAATCCACGAGTGGTAGGCAAACCCGCAGCTCTGGAGCCGCGTGCTGCACTTTTAAAGGAATAAATGGAGCTCTTGTGTTTATAAAGGAAACCAAACTATGTGTCCCAACCAAATTTGACGCGATCATTCCCCCTGACCTACAGATGGTTCCTGGAAAGTTTCGTCATATCCTTTTATCCCAAAAGGTTTAAGTTAAAACATGATAAACTTTTGCGGACCAACAGTAAAAAAAAAAATGTTTTAAAATGTCTTCGAGGGAGTTCAAGTTAAGTTATTTTGGATTTGAGCATGTGTTAGTCTTTATAAAGAACTGTGCGCTTTCAAACATCTATTCAATGAAGGTTTTTCTGTGCGTTTTCGATTGATTCACGCATCTCTACATATAATAATTCGCCAGCAAAGGTCAAACACCACCACCACCACGCAGGCTATATTTAGATAATGAGTTCACTAGCGCGCAAAATATAATTTCCGATAACTGCGCTAAATCATTAATAAAAAAATTTTTTTATATCGCAACTTTATTTGGTGCGTAATATTTTTCGATAAATGAAATCGTCTCAATTTAAGTATGGTGTAAAAAAAAATAATTTCTGTTTAAAAGTGTCTTGGGACATCAGAATATTTAATATAGTTCATGGGCGTGGAAAAAAAAAGGTGTGCAGTGACGTATCACGGGGGCGGGAGGCAAAAATTGGAATTCGTAAATGTGCGATACTTGAGTTCATGTTTTGTCAAGTAAGTTTAGTAGATGGGAAGTTGGTGCATTGCCGTCGCCAATGTTTGGCCGGCTATAACTAGTTTTTAATAAAGCTTTACTCTGTGTGCTTTCTAAAAATAGTGCATAAGAATTATCACATAGTTCAGGAGCGTGCATAACGGGTGCATTTGCGTACCTCGGTGTATACAGTGTTAGGTTTTGCGGTACTAATATTTATTACCAACGTTATACAGTAGATGTGTGAGCTATGTGAGCTATACAAATAAAAAAAAATAAACTTAATGGATAGATATAGAAAACACTTGGTACAAGTGCACTTGAAAATGTATATTAAAAAAAACTGGAGAGTTTTAAACTCCTATTATTCACAAATATCGGGTCCAGGGATACGTATTTCATTTTCCTTATATTTCCAACAGATTCTAATGGAACAACTTTTAAATGTATACTTGGCTATTTATCTGATGAATTATTTAGGGTCCCTATATCATGTTGATAATCAAAACGTCACATCATGGCGCGGGTCCCTACCAGGGTCCTTATTTTCACTTTAATTTAAAACTATAGAGTTGTGACATGTTGTGTAGCTAGAAGTTTTAGTCTCGAAATAATGACCAATCAAAACTAGTCTTTTAAAACAAATTATTTGTAGGTGAAAAACACACAAAATATAGTATTTTCCAGCAAGTTCTATATTGTTGAAGGACACGTCATTTCATGCATGATTTTGACGGACTGTCCATAAATTTATGGATCGTTGTAAACAGGGGCGTAGCTAGGTTTAATGCCATCCGGGGTGGGCCGATGTTTTGCCACCCTCTCGTTCGTTCCTTGAAATAAATTGCCGCCCCAACATAAAGTGATGCCTGGGCGGACTGCAACCTTTGGATCCTTCTACACTGGTTGGTAAACCTGAAGTGCAATTTTTATCTTTCCCTGATAAATCCTACCCCACTAATGATATTCTTTAAAAAAATTGGCGTGTGTGTGTGGGGGGGGGGGAGGGGGGGGAGAGACCACAAGAGATAGGGTTATGTTTTTTTTTTTTTTTTTTTTTTTTTTTTTTTTTTTTTGTCTTTTTTTTTCTTCCCAAATTTTATTGATTCAAGAAATTGTAACTACTTGTGAATTTTTCATGAAATATTCTAATATATATTTGTTAAATCTCATAATTACAGCCTGGATACTTGTATTCGCCATCTTCACACAGCCAACTCGAGGGAGGCCGTGGTTGGAAGAGCATCAAAATCACGTGATGTTTCGCTCTCAGATCTGTCAGCCGTTACCACAGACGGATCTCCAGAGACTCATGGGTTCCGCCTACGACGAAGGTCGGATGGCACCCACCCTGGACATCGCTAAACAAAGATTTGGGTCCGACCCAACCGCTGACCCCAATGCCCCACACGCAAACCATCCTCTCGACCGGCTGCGACGCAAGCGATCTGTAGATTATCCAAGAGTGTCAGGGGATTATCAAACGAACCCAGAGCGAAGTCACCGTTCGACCCCACTTGTCAAATCAGAACCAGAAAATCTCGATGACGTCAACACTGCGTCTCCTCAAGACGAAACATCGCAAACTCTGAATGAAAACATTTCACCCGGCGATAATAAGAAATCCTCGACGGGGTGGTTGTTGAGGCGTCTCCAAAACCCATCAGAGAGGGACAGCAACCCCCCACCGTGGGAGTGCAAGATGACGTCAAGCATACGGGTCATGAAAGAAGGGGTTTTCCCGCAGGTCGTCGTGGACGGACAGTGTATCACCAGCAAGTGTTTTTACGACCTCTACGAGTGCCAGGCGATCAAATACGCCATAAAATTGCTGCAGCGGGATCCCCGGAGATGCAACCCCGTGGCTAACTTCGAGAACGGGACAGTGTACGAGGAGCACTGGAACCTGGTCACCCATTACGTCACCGTGGGATGCAATTGTGTGACTGCTCATCGACCAAGGCTCATTTCACCGAGGACGCGAGTCAGGTGGGCGGGTTGACCTGGTTGCCTTTCAAACGTCTGCAAATCTTGGATGGCAGCCACGCGCGACATGCAGCCCCAGGCTTCAGCCCCAGGCTTCAGCCCCAGGCTTCAGCCACCCCGTAGACATCAGGGACTAAATATGATACAAGGGATTTTTTTCAAATTTTCATGGTCAACCTCAGCCTCAGCCTAGAGAAGTTAACTTCACACATTTTATATATTCTGATTAAACTAAGACCATCCTGCACCTGTGAGACTGTCAAATATAAACAAAGATATTTATATATTTAAAGATCGAAAAGCATATTTAAAACATAATGGCTTGTTAAAATTATGCGAATATGGACTGTCAAGAATTTAATACAAACTTTTGCTAGTTGCTTCAACAATTAGATCCAAGATTGTCTCTGCGACAATGCATATTGATGGAATGCGAGCATAATATAGGCTCATCAGAATGAGTTGATGTGTTCCTGTGGATGTTGAGACGCGAATTGCAGAGACTGGGGACAACATCAAGGGGCACCAGCCGCAACAAGGGGTACCAGCTACATCACGAAGATACCAGCTGCATCATGAGGACACCAGCTGTATTAAAAGGGAACCAGCTATATCAAGAGAGTACCGGCTACATCGAGAGAGTACCAGCTGCATCACGAGTGCACCAGCTGCCTCAACAGTGTACCAGCTACATTTTGTCATCAAAGTCATCACAAGCTTACAGTCATGGTAAGGAAGTTAAACTATTGTACTTCTATTTTGAAGAACTCTATCCATTACCAAAGAACATGCCTTGGCTTATTTGAATGTGTACGGTGGGTCTACCAGAGCGGCGCTCGCGGCTTAAGTTTTACTTTATGTTACTCCTCAAATCTATTACTATTTGCAGAATTTAAAAGATTTTAAAAAAATGTTTTGCAAAGACACATTTTTATTTTTTTCTTTAGGGGCACAGAGTTAATTAACGCATTATAAATTTTATGTCCTGACCAATGAAATTAATTTGTATCTTAAACTCATCTTTATGGGACACCATTTTCGCAAAGTGGGGGAGGGGGGTGTTCGGTCAGTCCTGTTAGTCACCGCTGGGGAGACTTAGATAAAATGCAATAAGAAACCATAACTACACATTCTTGATAACGTATCACAGTTTCATAAGTTAAAATTAATTATTATTGTCAATTTTAGTTGTGTTTTTCTCAGCACTATTGAATTGTACATTGTGTCCGTATTGGTCAATGGCGAGCGCTTCTTGAAGGCAGTGTCGAAGCTAATAGTAGACACTTCGAAGACAAACTATAGGTCAATAAAAATGTAACAATTATGTCAATGTTATAATTAAAATGAGTTTTTTTTAATTTAGCACACAAAAAAATCAATATTTACTATTAGTTTTTACCATTAGAAAAAGGTGTTACCCCTTTTTTCCGGACACAGAGTAATTTCGGGAAAGGGAGGTGTGTTGTATTTTGCTCAAACTCTCGTTCTTTAGTGGCCGTCATTATACATTTGAGTGACTGTTAAAAGGAGTTGATAAGCTGTTTGAAGACAAAGGGATGATTTATGTAAAAAAAAAAATAATATGTGTTTTTAAAATGACTGGCAAACAACCTAAAATAGCTGGCTTAACACCTAAAATGGCAAGCTAACAGCATAAAATGGCTGGCTAACAATCTAAAATGGCCGGCTAACAACCTTTGGAAGATTTCATGTTATGTACTAGAGGAGTTTTGAGCGTTTACAAGCTCCGTGCATTATAAAGAAGTATTTCAAATGCAACAAAATTATTTAACCCCCATCCCACTCCAATGTGAAAAGGAAATATTAAAAAACCAAATACTGTTAAGGGATCTAGACTTCGCCCGATGGGGAAATCTTTTAATGGTTAAAAAAGACAGTTGTATAATTTCAAGTGTGAGCTGTGTTTGTGTGTTAAAAGGTTCCTATCAGGTCATTAGAGATCATTGTCTGGTTCCCTAATGGCTTCCAAGCTTAAGTTACTGGACTCGTTTTATTTGCTCGTCTCTGAATTACACAATAATGTATTTGCACCTTCTTCTTTAAAATAATAACTTAAGTGACAATGCCACACTCAAATTTTTGCTTGATACTAACTTATATTTGACGTTTTCTCCCTCCCACATAGCACTGCTCGTAAGACCACCACAGAACTAACTGTTGACTGACTGCAAAAGAGGTTGATGATGTCAAACCAGACAACATCCGAAACCGTTCAACGTGTCCTAGAATCTAGAACTTCAACCGCCATGTTGTCCCCCGGCATAGTACGAGCAGCTTATCATTACAATATTGTGTCTTTTCAGATTCTTTCGGAAGCTGTTGTTTTTTTTATATATGTATAATTACATTTGCATGAATATTGTAAATGATTATAAAAGCTTTAAAATATATTCATTTCAAATTAGAACATGTTAGATCTATAATTACTTGTCAAATATTTATTTCAAGTGGCGCACATGTTAGAACTATGATTACTATGTCAAATATTTATTTCAAGTGGCCCACATGTTAGAACTATGATTACTATGTCAAATATTTATTTCAAGTGGCCCACATTTTAGAACTATGATGACTATGTCAAATATTTATTTCAAGTGGCCCACACGTTAGAACTATGATTACTATGTCAAATATTTATTTCAAGTGGCCCACACGTTAGAACTATGATTACTATGTCAAATATTTATTTCAAGTGGCCCACACGTTAGAACTATGATTACTATGTCAAATATTTATGCGCATTTAATAGTTTCCTGTACAGAGACGCTTAAATAAGTGTCTTGACCGAGTGAAACGCCATGGAATGAATATACACAGGCTTACATTTCACATACTTCTTGATGTTTTAAAACTTTAATATCAAATTAGAAATGCATAGCCCACACCCGGTGTTATTGTCAAAAAAATCTTAGCATTTTAAATTATTTTCAAATGGTTGATTTCCCACCTTAAACATGTGGATCTAAGAGATTCCCTCCATTATATAGGCCTATTAATTTGGTACAACTCTACTGTTGTATGGGTTATGTGCAAATACCTGTGTGTGTGTATATATGTTTCTTCTTCTTCTATATATTGAGGGCCCACGATCAATTATTGATCATTTTGGCTCCTATGCATATAGAGGGGATTTGCGATGTTTACTTGATTACTTGTTATCAGCTTTATTTATCTGTGCCATTTTTACTTGTTAAACGAATAAAGAAATTAAATACCATTTATAATCTTAGACTATATTTCTTTTTTTTTTAAATTAAAAAAAAAGCTCTAATAGTATTCTATAGAGATGAGCCTCAGTTACCATCGTTTAAAGAATCAATTAGGTATTTATTTTCGTCGATATCTAAGAACAGAATATGTGGCGTAGGCCAAAGATCTCCGATCCGGCCACCCAACCCCCCCCCCCCACTTTTCCCAGCCATATCCCCATCCCTCTCCCCACCATCTAGTCCAGCGGTTCTCAACCTGTGGGTCGCGATCCCTATGGGGGTCGAATGACCCTTTCAGAGGGGTCGTCTAAGACCATCGGAAAACACATATACACAACAGTTATGAAGCAGCAACGATAAAAATTTTGTGGTTAGGGTTCACCAAAACATGAGGCACTTTGTTAAAGGGTCCTGGCATTAGAAAGGTTGAGAGCCACTGATCTAGTCCTTCTAAAAGTGCTTGCTGAAAACCAGTTTGTGCTGCGCACAACTTTTGCGCCTCAATGCCAATTCACAATGGAAATTTCTAATAATAAATTACTGAAACAATATTTCACTGATCATAGCCTACCGCATTTATTTATAATATGCACATGGTGGCCCCAAGAAGCTCAACGTTGGCTCTTAGGCCTAAGGGCCTGTGCTTTTTTACAAACATGGGATAGACTAGACCAGGCAAATCTACACTAACATTATCAGAACTATTTGAAAATATCTAAATCTCGACTAAAAACAGGGAACTGTACATAAATCATAATTACTGCTAAAGCCGTTAAAGCTTGTACTGTACAAAATGTAGCCTACTCACTACAGTTATTGAGTTAAAAATAATTATCTTACAGCAATGTGTCTTAATTAGGCTTAAAGTTATTTTTAATTTTTTTTTCTTTTTAATAATGTTTTAGAGTCAACTTCTGTGGAAGGAAAGGGGGCAGGTGGAGTGGACCACCCCGAGGGGGGGGCATTTTTTTTTATTAGGAGGGTGGTATTTTCGACCAACTGTTGTTGTTTTTTTTATGGTCTTTTTCTGGTTCGGGGAGAAAATCCTCGCCCCGCCCTATGTGGCACTAACTTTAGCAGCGGCATTGTTGTCAACTTAAGGCTAGGTGTCTTAAAATAAGATAAGACTATTATCAACATTTTCAGAAGCACTCTCCATGTCATTAAGCTAATTTCTAAAATATTTTAATTCAAGTTTTTCTTTTAAAATTGAATTTTATAGAGTTTTTAACAGAGACAAAGGTTGCAAGTTGGGGAAGAGAGAGGCTGTGTTAGTGTTATATCAATATTATTTTGGATCGAAATTTTGGATTCCACTTTTTAAAGATTGTTTATGTACACGTATGTTCTAGTAATTTCATTGGCTCTTGCATCAACTTCCGAAAATGGCGGCCCCCGTATGACAAATGTAAACAAAGATAGAAACTCGTAATCTAGTTTATCCATAACTTTACTTTAACTTGAAAATAGATATACCCTGCCTAGCTGTATTCTGGCTATTCATAGAGAAACTGATGAAATACACTTCCATTAAGAGAGACTATACTTGAACTGTTGTTAATTCTCACAAAGCCAGTTGCAACCTCCTCTGATCTGTGTTTGTTAGTAAGAGTGAGTAAGTATTATCATTATCATTATGAATATACTAATTACTATTTAAAATTTAACTACACTACACTTGGCTTGGTTAGTAAGTTAGTTTAGTATTATTTAAGTTAATTAGTCTGTAAATAATTAATTAACTATACAATTCAGTACAATAATTGTAAATTAAAAAATCACTAAAGTGTCTAAAGTTTACTCACTCAATCAATGACAGCCTATGGCCTATGGCCTATGGTCATGGTGACTAAAGTGAGTGTAGGCTAGGGTGACGAAATCATGAACTGGAAAAAGGGACACACCCAAGCTCAAGGAGGGTTTGGGGAAGATACCCTCCAGTTAAAGAGGGGTCCGGGGGCCTCCGTCGGAAACTGTTTATTGAAATAATTAATATGCTCATTTTAACTATTTTGAGACCTAGAAATTTTTTAAAATTTACCTTCACTTTTGTTATTTATTTTAAACTCTGAGGCATATCATAAGCCAAAACAATAACAATAATTTTTCAGTGAATAATTAGGTACTTTGTTAAAGCAAGGGAGACTATTAAAAAATTTGAATGGGAAATCGGCTCCGGCGCGCGAAAATCCAAGTCTTTAATTTTTTTGATGTTGGTACTATTTCATTCATAAAATAATTACTATATCCCACAATTGTATTCCATTTCCGGCCTTTCGCTTTAGAGGACATCTTGGCCTTCATTTTAATTGATTTCTTTTTCATTTACTATCAGTAAACTTTGAGAAAATCCATGGTGAATATAAGGCAACTTTCATCATTAAAATTAAGTCGAAGTAAAAGATATGGCACTGGCAAATTTTTTATGCATATTTGGCATGTATTGATCTGCATGTATTCCAATTTCACAGCGCTTTGTGTTATACGAGAGACGCCATGTTTCTAAGGGTTCGCAGCATGTCATGCAGTTCGCTTATCCCAATTTGGATGGATGTGACCACGCCCCATTTTTAATGGCGGAAGATGCTGATACTTCAAGTGCATAATTTCCTCATCACCACCAGTAACAGAAACATTGCAAATCCCATCTACATGCATAGGAGCCAAAATGATCAATAAATTGATCGTGGGCCCTTAAGATATAGAAGAAGAAGAAGAAATATTAAATTATTACCACTTTTTACATCAAAATATTTGATAACTTGTGTTCAGAATGCATTTTGAAGACATTTTAACCGGAATGTTTTAATTTGAGCTTTAAAAACCCTGTAGAGTCCATATTATAAATGAATTATAAAATTTCCATATGCAAAACATTGTCACTGGCAACCATTCACAGCCACTTGCTTAATGGCTTTATCGTAGCATTACCCGAGTTTCATTCATAAGATTTTGCCGTGTGGAAAAACTATTAAACCAGTGGTCAGGGAAAGCTTTAATTAATTATTCATATGCCAAAGTTGAAAGTTTAAAATAAGTGGATCCTAAATACTATTATAGCAATAAGATGATGCGTCGCCTTATATAAACTATATAGTCATTGCGCATAATGCGATCAGCAGTTACGTCTTTTTCACCCTGCAGCTTCAGTCTCATGTATTTTGCTATACATTTAAGATCTATGACAGGGACACTGTTTACGCAGCTTTGGCAGAGTGGTGGAGGGGGAACAGTGCAGCCATCACACGAGCCCACATCACTACTGGCACTGGCTACACAGCTAGCCAAAATATTACTTGAAGTTATATTATAAATTAGGAAGTTTTAGTGATTTAAAAATCTGTTTAGTTTTAGAAAGGGGACATTTAGGCGTCCTAAGAGACTTTTTCGGGACACCGGGTACGATCGTGAAAAAACGAGACAATCCCGTTTTTATGGGACGTTTGGTCACCCTAGTGTAGGCTAACTAAATGTAAGTTTAAGCCTAAAGTTGAAGCTTAATTAAATAGTATTTATTAATTTTAATAAAGTCTAAAGTTAGCCTACACAACACATTTATAATAAAACTTAGTAATTAATTAGGGTGCTGGGTGGCTCAGTCCATCCTGCAGGAGATGGGACTCCATTGACACAATGAAACATTCCGACAACTCGTGGTGCCAAGCTGTATCAAAATTCATCCACATGATGTAATGTTCCTTGGGTTATCCAGCAGCATGGAGAGAGGGGATTTGCTGAGTAGGGAACCAGCTTATAATCCTAAAAAGTTTCATCCCAGACCTTGTGGATTTCCTCCTGCGAAGTCTACACCATTGTCACATTGTTAGGGACCAGAGGGATGCCAGCAAAAAAAAAAATTAATTAAATTAATAAATAACTACTTTAGGCATAGGACCCTTTCTATAGACAGGAGTTATTTTATATATTCATGTTGTGATTAAAATTGTATTATTTTCCTTGATTTTGCCTACTCTCTCACATAAAAAAAAAGAAATTGTAAAGAATACACATCATGCATAAGCAAAGACTTTAAAGTCGTGTCAGTTAACGTTTGATTTATTGGCAGTTATTAGAATGTTTTCTCTGTATTGGCATAGACATAAGGTAGAAGAACTAGCATAATGTTAGGCAAAATCTAGTGACCATGATTAACGCAATGTTAAAAATCAGGCACTTTATTAAACTTTATTCAAGAAAGTGTCCATAGGCAGCTGTTTCATTCCAGCTGCCACCATAACGGTGCAGGTAGAAACTCACAATCCTTTGTTGCCTGTAAAGGAAGGCTGTCTACTTTGCCCTGTGGAAAGAATCAGGTTAAAGTTAAGATATGTAGCGACCATTAGAGCTAGTCTTAAGCAGTTCATGCTAACGTCTTGGTTATTTTTTCCTATGCAAGCCAATTTGTTGCCTGGCCCAATTAGATTTTGTAGATGCACCCAGTGCCTTGTGGTGGAGTGGGCTGCAGAAAAAACCATGCAATGCTTATAATGATACATCTGCTGTGCATTTTCTTTATATAATAAGTTTGGTCGAAGACTAGAAATGAGATAAGACTATGCCTCATGTTAATTCAATAATTTACAACTGCAGTTCATAGTAATACATTTTGAAATGTCAAAATTCATGAGGGTAGTAGGCAATAATAACTTTATTCCATGAATGATAAAATGCTATAGCATAAAATTAATATTGCATTGCTTTGACTGTGCTCACTAATGTATGCTTAATTTTGGATTTATTTTTAGACTGTTCAAATGATTGATAATAATAATAGCTTTTTTAAAAAATATATATTTGAAGTTGTTTGCACCAATTACATGTTCGTAACTTAACAAGTATTTTTATCTTGTGTTACTTTTTAAAATTGTTCCACTTAATTATTTATTTGTTTGTCAATAAGGAATGTCTCATCACACCTCAACTTGTTCTTTTTTTTAAATCAGAAAAAGTGATACACCAAAATGGCTGCCCCAAGAGGCAGAGGGATCAACACAGGGCTTACTTTGCTTGCAACTCAGATGATGCACTTTGGAGTAAAGAAAATTCCACCTGTTACACTTGCTCTTATAGCAGGGCAGACGGCGGTATACCTTGAACTTTTTGATAACATATTTCCTTCTCCCATGAGTGTTTGCATGAGCTCCTATTTAGGTTTGTATAATTAAGAATTCTTGTACAAACAATGAGAGTGTTGATGCTGTATCACAACAAACTTATGAGAGCCTTGAGAGGGCTTTTGATATTGCTGGTTGTGGGGACCACCATCATCATCGCCTGTCGTTGGGATAGATAGATGGAAAGGGATTATTGTTGAAGTTTTAGACTAAATAATTAGATTCACACACAGCCTAAAAATCTATGCCTTGCTAAAGTGCTGAAAATATGTCAATATAAACTCTTAGTTTGTGAGGGCAAAATGTTGGTCTGTTTTGTCCTCTGTAAGAACATTTATACAAAATTATTTTAAAAAGTAAAAAAATTATTTGTTAGATTTTTACATAACTTACTGGCATGATTGGTGTTAAATTGTTGCAATAATTAAGTTAATTAATTTAAAAATAACTATTTAATAACTTTTGTAAATATCAGTGCAAAATTTAAAATTGGAATGATATACCTTATAATCAATTGTTAGGATTTCAAATATTAAAACAAGTTGTTGAATTTTAATTCTCCCTTGCATAAAAAAACTTTTTTTTTGTAAAATGTATCCTATTTGAACTTTTTCATTGGACTTGATGTCCCTGTCTTTATATCCTGTTTAACAAGTATTTTGAAATAAATTTGATAACTAAACAAGATGTATTCCTTAAGGTTACATTGAATTCAAAGGAACATTTTTTAATAATCTATTTTTACTTTTTTTTCCTAATTATTTTTTCTCCAAGGTTTTTATATATATATATCCTCTAAAATAAAAAGAAGTATGCACCATTCTCGTTAAGAATTTGTTATAAGGATTTTTCCAGTGTTTGTCACCATATTACTCTCTTGCAGTTTACCATCACAGGGACTGGATGAGGATGATCAAAGGAACATTCTATCACGGTGATGACATGCATCTTTATTTCAACATGGCCAGTCTCATGTACAAGGGTTCATTGATAGAGACAGCTTATGGCAGTAGCTATTTTGCATACATGATAGCTGTTTTCACTGGCCTGACCAGCGCCACCTATGTAGGACTAGGACTTCTTCTCGGACATTATTTGCAGGATCCCAGTTATATAACATCCTGTGCTGTTGGTTTTTCAGGTGTGGGAATAGACTTTGGCACAAAAAATAAACAGTTAGCAATATTTCAAAATACTTATTGAAAATAAAATGTAAGACTGAAAATAATAATTTTAAAAATCTGTACCGGTATTAATTTTTTGCTTTCATGCTTTCGTTTTTTTTTATGTTGATATTTTAAAGTGATCTTAAGACTATTTAAAAATTATTTTTTTGCTTCTATAGATTTTGATGCGTGTTATATTGTACTAAATTAAATGTAGGAAACAATTTTTAGTCATGCCTTCAATATAATGATCCTTATTGAGGAAAAGCTAATTCTAAAAATTCTTTTACAGGCGTTTTGTTTGCTTTGAAAGTTATAGTAACGGAGGCAAGTCCACCAGGAGTGCAATACCTTTTAGGCAGTATTCCCATCCCTTCCAAATATTTCTATTGGGTTGAACTCATAGCCATTCAATTGGTGGCTCCTAATGCTTCCTTTGTCGGTGAGATATCCTTAAAATTTGATTGAAACTCCTTTACATGCCTCAAATAGTGAGTTTTTTTTTTTCTGTTGTAGTGCAGACTTTTTCCCACCAACTTAGAATGCTATAATTTAAAAAAATTATATGTATATTTTTTTCTTGTATGACACTTGAAAAATGATAGCACAAAATATCTGATTCAGAATTTTTGATTTGGCTAGCTTATGTGAGAACTGTCTCTCCGCACAGAACATCTGATTCAGAATTTTTGATTTGACTAGCTTATCTGAGAACTGTCTCTCCGCACAAAACATCTGATTCAGAATTTTTGATTTGGCTAGCTTATCTAAGAACTGTCTCTCGGCACAAAACATCTGATTCAGAATTTTTGATTTGGCTAGCTTATCTGAGAACTGTCTCTCCGCACAAAACATCTGATTCAGAATTTTTGATTTGGCTAGGTTATCTGAGAACTGTCTCTCCGCACAAAACATCTGATTCAGAATTTTTGATTTGGCTAGCTTATCTGAGAAATGTCTCTCCGCACAAAACATCTGATTCAGAATTTTTGATTTGACTAGCTTATCTGAGAACTGTCTCTCGGCACAAAACATCTGATTCAGAATTTTTGATTTGGCTAGCTTATCTGAGAACTGTCTCTCGGCACAAAACATCTGATTCAGAATTTTTGATTTGGCTAGCTTATCTGAGAACTGTCTCTCGGCACAAAACATCTGATTCAGAATTTTTGATTTGGCTAGCTTATCTGAGAACTGTCTCTCGGCACAAAACATCTGATTCAGAATTTTTGATTTGGCTAGCTTATCTGAGAACTGTCTCTCGGCACAAAACATCTGATTCAGAATTTTTGATTTGGCTAGCTTATCTGAGAACTGTCTCTCCGCACAATATATCTGATTCAGAATTTTTGATTTGGCTAGCTTATCTGAGAACTGTCTCTCCGCACAATATATCTGATTCAGAATTTTTGATTTGGCTAGCTTAACTGAGAACTGTCTCTCCGCACAATATATCTGATTCAGAATTTTTGATTAGGCTAGCTTAACTGAGAACTGTCTCTCTGACTTTTTGTTTGTTGTAGCATAAAATATTTGCTCAAAGAACAGTTAGCCAAATTATATAGGCTGACTTTTTTTTTAAAATTTGTTAATTTCCTGCATTAAAATATATCTTTTACATGTAAACTGATTAACATTCAGCAAAAGGAAGGAAATACAACCTTTCAAAGAAGAAAAAATCAAATCAAATTTGATTATCAAGAAAATTTCTAGTCTTATTCCAATTAGGTTTAAATTTATATCCTTGTATATGACATTACAGCAGTGGATTTGTAAAAAAAAATGTGTTGCAGTTTTATTATCTACATTTCATTATTTCAGGACATCTTGCTGGTATTCTTGTTGGCTTGGCCTATTGTAAAGGACCTCTCAAATTTATCATGGATATTTTCCACCCACCTGGTCAGTGAACTGTTCTGATCTTAACTTAATGTTTTTTCTGGACCAAAATTATTTTTTTTCAAAGGAAAGAACTATTGTATTCACATTTGAAAATGTTTAATTGAATATTAAACTATGTTAAGAAAGGCACAGAAAGTCATTAATGCAAAAATAAAATTAAAAAGTGAGATTTAAAATAAAGAGTTTCAACAAATTTAAACAAAAGATAACATTATTATTTCCTTGTACTTTAAAAAAAAAAAAACTAGATTCCTTTGAACCATTGCAGCCATCTTAGAATTTTTAAAAGAGGTTGATCATTGAAAACATGCCAGGACCGGTTTGATGGAAGTCTTTATAAATTTGTTGCTCCTACTGAAGTGAATATCAGTTTCATCACTTGTCTTCAAACTGTGTATTGCAAATAAATACTCGGTTTGTGTGAAATAGATTTTAAAAAAACTCACCTACAACATTTTATTAAAAATTTGCCATGTTTGCCATGCAGGGCTTCGCACAGTCAATAGGCCAAGGGATCATAGCAGCAGATTAGGCCAGAGGTCTGGTTGGAGGGGATGGTTTCGTTCCAGCAGGTTTACGGGTAGCGGCCATTCAGGTCATCGTGATAGGGAAGCTCACATTGCCCCCCCATTGTTCTCAGGTGACTATAGAAATGATCCCAGGTTTGAAGAGATAGAGAACATGTGGCTGAGGTCAGAAGGCAGACAAGGGTCGTCTGCTGACATTGGTGGTGGTGCTGGCCAAGGTAGTGCCAGACCCTCGGGTCGACCTGGGTCCAGTGCACCTTATGGCAGGCAGGATTCCAGTGCATCTTATGCCAGGCCAGGATTCAGTGCATCTTACAGTAGTTCTGGGGCAAGTGGTGGCTCTCAAGGTTATCCTACGTTTCCCAGACCAAAAGCCTCAGCACCCCCACCTGATTACAACACCAACGGAGAATACACAGGTAATGTCAACAATCGCTAGAAATTGATAATAATGAAAAAAAAGGAATGCAAATTATTCCTGTATTATTAGGAATGACAGTGATAAATTTTGTGTATAGGTTAACTGAAAGTAAAATGACTATTTATTTAATACTTTTAAACACAAACTATTTTACAAAAAGTATGTTTGTGACTCTGTGTGTGTTCCCATCACCTTGTAGCAAGTGTGTTTGTGACTCTGTGTGTGTTCCCCTCACCTTGAAACAGGTGTGTTTGTGACTCTGTCTGTTCCCGGTTGTCTTGGGGGTCACGTCTTGATGGCCTTGTTGAGTGCCAAATTAATCTTTATCCACTCTACATGCACATCTCTGGCTTGCACCTTGTAGTAGATAGCATAATCAGATAGCCCCCCCATAGCCTTTGTATATGCCCATCTCTGGCTTGCACCCTGTAGTAGATAGCATAATCAGATAGCCCCCCATAGCCACTCTATATGTCCATCTCTGGCTTGCACCCTGTAGTAGATAGCATAATCAGATAGCCCCCTATCATCCTGGGAATTTTGTTTTATAATTATGTAATAAGTCAATAGCTTTGAGTTAAATTATTTAATAAAAATCTTTAATATCCTGTATGTAACTTTTTTTGTTTAAAAAAAAATTTCCCCACACATTTGGTATTCATCCTAACAACTACAAACTAAAGGCTATTGCTATTTGTTTGTAGACAGCTTATTTCAAATCTCATGCCTAGATGACTTCCCCAAAAACATGGGCTTTACTTTTGTATCAAGTCAATTTCACCTGACTTTTAAGCTGGTGATGACCCTGGACAAATTTAAACAACATGGTTGAGTCAAAGTGAGAGAAAACATTTCCATTGTATCACATCACAATGGCCATTACTGATGTGATTATTGTGCAATATCATTATCATTATATATCATTACCGGTATCTATTATATTATTATTATATTGTTCTTATATATTATATATCATTATTTCATTATTATTTACCATGCAGAGTTTCATTTTGATCCTGCAAGTTCATGTTATGAAATGGACTGGCTGGAATAATGAACCTTTTTATTTTGTTGTTGTTTAAACGCCCCATCGTCATGTGATTAGGCTGAATGTTAAGATAAATCAATACCAATGGCTTAATTTTCAAAGAAGGTGAGCCTCGGTGCTACACTGTTCATTTCGCCACACTGAGCCTCAGTGCTACACAGTTCCTGTCACCACACAGGTAACTTTTTATCACCCCGCTCTTAATTTTGAACTTGTTTTTGCAGATGGTTTGGATGAAGATGATCAGTACAACCTGGCCATAATGGAAAGTATTGAGAGCAGCAGACAAACAACTCAGGGTCAACATTCTCCAAGTAAGGGTTCAATAATTTATTTATCACTGATTCATTTAGACGTCAGTCAGTCAGTTTTAACATTTTTTTTCTTCACCTTATGAAATTATTTCTTTCTTTTTTTTTTCTTCATGATTTTGTAGTTTAGTTAAGAAGCACAATAATACAACAGTCTCTGCTCAATTTAAACTGTAAAATTAGATGTGATTGTGTCACCATTGGACTAGGGTGTCTGCCCCCCCCCCCTCACCCCCTGAGTGGTGTTGGCCAACTCTTGATTGGAAGCATTTGCTTCCCATCCCCTTCTGTGTAGATGCCTTTGGTTAGGCTAAATGTTATGATAAATCAATACAAATGGCTTAACTTAAAAAGAAAGTGAGTCTTTGTGCCATATAGTTCCAGTCACCAAACAGTGAGCCTCTGTGTCACATAGTTCCAGTCGCCAAACAGTGAGCCTCAGTGGCATATAATTCCAGTCACCAAACAGTGAGCCTTTGGTTAGGCTAAATGTTATGATAAATCAATACAAATGGCTTAACTTAAAAAGAAAGTGAGTCTTGGTGCCATATAGTTCCAGTCACCAAACAGTGAGCCTCTGTGTCACATAGTTCCGGTCACCACACAGTGAGCCTCAGTGCCATATAGTTCCAGTCACCAAAAAGTGAGCCTCTGTGTTACATAGTTCCAGTCACCACACAGTGAGCCTCTGTGCCATATAGTTCCAGTCACCAAACAGTGAGCCTCTGTGTCACATAGTTCCAGTCGCCAAACAGTGAGCCTCAGTGGCATATAATTCCAGTCACCAAACAGTGAGCCTCTGTGTCACATAGTTCCAGTCACCAAACAGTAAGCCTTGGTGCCATATAGTTCCAGTCATCAAACAGTGAGCCTCTGTGCCATATAGTTCCAGTCACCAAACATTGAGCCTCTGTGTTACATAGTTCCAGTCACCAAACAGTGAGCCTCTGTGCCATATAGTTCCAATCACCAAACAGTGAGCCTCTGTGCCATATAGTTCCAGTCACCAAACAGTGAGCCTCTGTGCCATATAGTTCCAGTCACCAAACAGTGAGCCTTGGTGCCACATAGTTCCAATCACCAAACAGTGAGCCTCTGTGCCATATAGTTCCAGTCACCAAACAGTGAGCCTCTGTGCCATATAGTTCCAATCACCAAACAGTGAGCCTTGGTGCCATATAGTTCCAGTCACCAAACAGTGAGCCTTGGTGCCACATAGTTCCAATCACCAAACAGTGAGCCTCTGTGCCATATAGTTCCAATCACCAAACAGTGAGCCTTGGTGCCATATAGTTCCAATCACCAAACAGTGAGCCTTGGTGCCATATAGTTCCAATCACCAAACAGTGAGCCTCTGTGCCATATAGTTCCAGTCACCAAACAGTGAGCCTTGGTGCCACATAGTTCCAATCACCAAACAGTGAGCCTTGGTGCCATATAGTTCCAATCACCAAACAGTGAGCCTCTGTGCCACATAGTTCCAATCACCAAACAGTGAGCCTCTGTGCCATATAGTTCCAAACACCAAACAGTGAGCCTTGGTGCCATATAGTTCCAGTCACCAAACAGTGAGCCTTGGTGCCACATAGTTCCAATCACCAAACAGTGAGCCTCTGTGCCATATAGTTCCAATCACCAAACAGTGAGCCTTGGTGCCATATAGTTCCAATCACCAAACAGTGAGCCTCTGTGCCATATAGTTCCAATCACCAAACAGTGAGCCTCTGTGCCATATAGTTCCAATCATCACTCAGGTAAATTATATATCGCCCAGCTCTTAAGTTTGACCTTGTTTTTGCAGCTGGTTTGGATGAAGATGATCAGTACAACCTGGCCATAATTGAAAGTATTGAGAGCAGCAGACAAACAACTCATGGTCAACATTCTCTGATTAAGGGTTCAATGATTTATCACTGATTCATTTAGATTTAATCTTTTTCAGTCAGTTTAAACATTTTTTTTCTTCATCTCATGAAATTCTTTCTTTCTTTTTTTTCTTCATGATTTTGTTGTTAAGTTAAGAAGCACAATAACACAAGAGTCTCTGCTCAATTTAAACTGTAAAATTAGATGTGATTGTGTCACCATTGGACTAGGGTGTCTGCCCCCCCCTGAGTGGTGTTAGCCAACCCTCTTTCCCTATAGAACTCGTACTTGGTAAATTTTGTACTGTGTTCTGTACATTTGGTGTTTAATTCGGGAGTTCACAATGAATATTGGTAATACACAAATTTACAATTAAAATATTGTTAGAACATTGTTGATCATTAAAAATATTATTGAATGACGAATGATAACATTTTTTGCCAACAGCAAATTAGATTATCCAAATGCAATGATTTTTTTTTTTAGTTAAACCATAATTTTTTATTTCAGTTTTAATTCTTAAAATTATAAATTTGGCTTGTGGTCAAACATCATTTTAAACAAGAGGATTTGAATTCAGTTCCCAGCCTAGACAATTCGAATACTTTTTTTCCTCCTAACAAGCTTTTAGGTAGTCGGTGTAAGAGCTTTTGGGTAGTCTGTGTCAAGACTTTTCAGTAGTCTGTGAATAGGATTTTTGTTTTGTCTGTGAACAGGGTTTTGACTCTGCATGTTTGGGAACTGAGAATTTCAATCTAACTGTATACACTACTTCTAAAGCCAACTTTTTTTGGAAACATTTCATTGGGATAAAATGGGATGGATGGCCTATGAACTGGTCACAGGAGATATTTATAATTTTCTTTGCTATAGTCTATATCAGTGGGGTCCTCAAATTATGTCCGATGGGCCAGATCCTGTCCTTGCACATGGGTAACTAGCCTGTTTTGCCACCTCATGAATACCCATGTAGAAAGGGAAAATATGAAACTAGACACTGACTATTTCTTAGCCAAAAGCTGGCCCATGCTTCACATTGAAATACTAAATAGTCCCATTCTCCGATGGGATCCTGTTCCCTGGTGGATCTTGTTCCCCAGGGTACCCCCTTCCAATGAGTACAGTTAAGTTATCCCAAAGATATGGGACCAACTTTGTCCAAGATCCATCCCTGCATGTACAAAGAATCCAAAATGTTATCTAGGCGTTCAACTTAGCTGTACATAGCTTTGGTAATTGTAAGGGAACTTTATTTGGAACTTTACATAAAATTTCAAAAATATCTTTAAATCTTGTTTCATAACATTTGAGGAAACTTTTTTAAAGTTGTAGAAACATAATAAGGCATTAAGGCATTTATATAAGCCTAAAACTGTTATAGAAAATATCAATATAGAACTTTCTAAAAAATTCTAGATTTAATTTAATTGTGCCTCCCCCTTTTCCCTTTAAACAAAATCCCCTCTCCCAAAAATCCCCCCTCTCCCTTCTCGAAACATTAAAAATGACTCTTCTACATTATCTCTTTTTGAAAATGACAAAAAATCTGCAACAAAACACCCATGAATAATACAATTTTTCATTCAAGTTAATGAGCCAGAATGATCAGTTCATTGATCGTGGGCTCTCAAAATATAGAAGACGAAGAGGAGGGGCCCTGCCTGGGACCCATTCCATAAGATGCTGCTTTAGTTATACCTAAGATAGGCGGCCCTATCAAATAAATAATGAAGTTAAAATTTAAAAATTGTACCATTGAAATCTGTTGAAAAGGGGCGGGAGATCTATTATTTTAAATTATCAAACTTTCGGGAAATTTCTAGACTGTCCACGAATGTCATGGATATTATTACTTTTGAATCCACTGAGCAATATTTCAATACGGATTTTGAAGGGTATTGCTGGCAAGCTTGGCCTAGATCCATCATTCATTTAAAAATTTGTTGTCTAAGCCTATTGGTATTTCTAAAGCTTATATAAGAAAAAAATGAAATTGTGGCCCGCAGCCTCGTAGAAGTTGATAATATGATTTCAGTACCTTTCAATATTTACACATGGATAATCAAGTGTATGTGAACTAAGTTTGCACTAAATCCATAAACCCAAGCAGTAGCGTATGTTTTAACTATTATTTATATGGCTACCATATTATAAGGGGAAAACAGTGGAATTAGGGGCCCCTGTGAAGTTCAAAACCTCCCATTATTTTCACATCTGGCAAGTAGTTATAAACATTATTTATACAGAGCGGATAAAGCAATGATATAAATGAAGATTATAGTTTCCTCTTTCAGGATTATATCCAGATTTAAGTGAGCTGAGAGCTAAACGGGCCCATTTCTACAAGTGAAGAACATCGAAGATGTTCACATGAGCATCCACTCCGCAAACCTCATTCCAATGGCTTTAAAGCAGCATTATCTGTAACTCTGATCAAATCTCATCATTAATCTTCTGCTGAACTGGATTGTGACTAAAGTGTGACTCTGGATACAGTCAAAAGAGGACGGCAGTAGCATCTCATTCCTTGTCCACAGAAGAACTGTCAGTTCTGGTGCAAAGCTTTTTATCCTCTCTTGGTCACTTAAATAATGTAGTTTCAATTTTCAGCTTCATCAGGTAGCTTGTTTGAAAAAATTCTATACGGTCAAGTTATAAAGCAAGGCAGAACTTGACATTATATATCTACACAGGCCCTGAAGATTGTGCCACCTAAATAAGTAAAGAAAACGTTGAAATCTGTGCCTGTGATGGGAACAATAAAAAAACCTTGACGGACAAATGGCTACTTATATTGAGAATGCAACTTTAACTAGCAACCTGTGAAATTCCACACCTATGTTGAATAAAGATTCTGAAAATAATTATTTTATTCATTCTCAATCTGGATTGTTAGAAAAATGTCCAAAATTGCTTTGCAATGATGAAGCTATAAAACTCTTTTTTCACAATTAGCCAGGTTAGCTGAAGATTCCATCTCAAATTGTTAGCCAGGTTAACTGAAGATTCCATCTCATATTGTTGGCCAGGTTAGCTGAAGATTCAATCTCATATTGTTGGCCAGGTTAGCTGAAGATTCAATCTCATATTGTTATATTTTTTTTACTTGTCCGGCTTTTAAAATGTCAGTGTTTTTAATAAAGAGCAATCTTCTGCTGCTGACAGTTCAATAATCTATCTTTTGTTCTCAAATGCAATACTATAATTTATTTCAACATCTATATGTGATTGCTAGTTTTTATAGGCTTTTTAAAAAATTTATTTAATGTAAATAAAAATTAACTGAAAGAATTAATATATCTTTGATGGCTTTCAATATCTTTTTATCCCTGGACATCTTTCATTAAGAAAAAAAAAAAGGATCAGTGCTTCTATTTTTTTTAACTGAGTCAAATTGAGAGCATGAAAATAAATATTTTAAATTTCAAAAGTCTGTGATAAATTCTTAAACAGATGGTTTTTTTCAACTCTTCATTTTTTTTTTTTAAATTCCAGAAGAAAACAAAAATTGCCCCCCCCCCCCCATTAAATTTACATACCTTGAATTTATTTCAATCTTTGATTCAAATCATTTAAACAGATGGTTTTTTTCAACTCTTCATTTTATTTTTTTAAATTCCAGAAAAAAACAAAAATTGCCCCCCCCCCCCCATTAAATTTACATACCTTGAATTTATTTCAATCTTTGATTCAAATCAAAACTCAAATTATTTGAAGTGCTTCAATAAATGTAAAAAAAAAGACTGCCCTTTTATGCAGTCCTTCATTTCACCCAGCTAGTCAACATGTCATATCTCTATGAGAATTTCACCGCTATAATAATTTGTGTTATTTTATTTCTTTATTATAGTAATAGAAGTAATTTTTCAACATGACAATGTGTAAATGATTGTTGATTTGGGGCTTGCACATATATAATTGTTGATATCAATTCTTCTTGATGAAGGTGCTTAATATAATTATGTGTTCTATATAATATTATATAAAGCCAAACTCACTCTAAATATGGGCCAAAAAAAAGGCATCACATTTTATTTAAAGCCTTGTCTTTAGTGGTGGTGGTTGGGGCAGAGGGGAGGGTTGCATTATTGGTAATTTTTGATATTTAAAAAAAAAAAAGATTCACTACGGAAATGAACATTTTGGCTCCCACCGTTATGGTTCTCATCTTGAACATAGAAATAATGTTTGTGTTCAAATTTTGTTTAGTAAAATGTCTTCTTAAATTCAGATCAATTAGCTTGTAGTGAACAAAGGCAAACAGGCTGAAATAGCTGCTAAGCACTCTAGTTTTTATGTTTAAAAAAAAACTAATTAGAAGGATGAAAATTCCTTAACAGAAACTATACTAAAGGCTACTAGTGGCCCTAGTGATAAAAACACTTAAAATTTAAATACATTAAAATACAGCGAACCCCTGTGGAAGGGTGGGAGACTGATATTTTTGTGTTTTACAAACAAACAAAAAAAATGACAAAAGTGAGTCAAATACTTTTTTAGCTTATTGCTAATGTATTTTTAGGTGCGGAGATGTGTGGAGACCTGCTCCATAGTTTACTTAAACAAGTTGAACATTATCACGATCAAGGCTTTCAACATCTTGTAACACATTTTGTCGAATTGGAGCAAAATTAGAACTGAACATAAGCATATGCATTGGCGTCATATTTTTAAACTTTTTTTTACAATATTTTTATGCTCGATATATAAGGAAATTAGATTTAAGGCAACTCTTTAGATTCAAATTTTGTAATTTGCATTTTAAATTGATTCTTTACATTGAATGTATAGTTGTTTATTTTTGAAACACTATGAACCCATGACATGTGCAACAAAATATTATTGCCACCATTAAAAAAATTTAAAATTTTTAATGTGATTTTTTATTTGTTAAATTTTCCCTTGCCGCGCAATAGTAGTGTGTTTGTCTCATAACTAAGAAGTAGCCGAGACCATAGTAGTGTGTTTGTCTCATAGCTAAGAAGTAGCCGAGACCATAGTAGTGTATTAGTCTGATAACTAAGAAGTAGCCGAGACCATAGTAGTGTATTAGTCTGAAAACTAAGAAGTAGCCGAGACCATAGTAGTGTATTAGTCTGATAACTAAGAAGTATCCGAGACCATAGTAGTGTGTTTGTCTGATAACTAAGAAGTATCCGAGACCATAGTAGTGTGTTTGTCTGATAACAAAAAAGTAGCTGAGACCATAGTAGTGTGTTTGTCTGATAACAAAAAAGTAGCTGAGACCATAGTAGTGTGTTTGTCTGATAACAAAAAAGTAGCTGAGACCATAGTAGTGTGTTTGTCTGATAACAAAAAAGTAGCTGAGACCATAGTAGTGTGTTTGTCTGATAACAAAAAAGTAGCTGAGACCATAGTAGTGTGTTTGTCTGATAACAAAAAAGTAGCTGAGACCATAGTAGTGTGTTTGTCTGATAACAAAAAAGTAGCTGAGACCATAGTAGTGTGTTTGTCTGATAACAAAAAAGTAGCTGAGACCATAGTAGTGTGTTTGTCTGATAACAAAAAAGTAGCTGAGACCATAGTAGTGTGTTTGTCTGATAACAAAAAAGTAGCTGAGACCATAGTAGTGTGTTTGTCTGATAACAAAAAAGTAGCTGAGACCATAGTAGTGTGTTTGTCTGATAACAAAAAAGTAGCTGAGACCATAGTAGTGTGTTTGTCTGATAACAAAAAAGTAGCTGAGACCATAGTAGTGTGTTTGTCTGATAACAAAAAAGTAGCTGAGACCATAGTAGTGTGTTTGTCTGATAACAAAAAAGTAGCTGAGACCATAGNGAGATTAAACATTGGTCTATTTATGCTAACATGAGATTAAACATTGGGCTATTTATGCTAACATGAGATTAAAAATTGGTCTATTTATGCTAACATGAGGATTAAACATTGGTCTATTTATGCTAACAAGGGGATTAAACATTTGTCTATTTATGCTAATATGAGATTAAACATTGGTCTATTTATGCTAACATGAGATTAAACATTGGGCTATTTATGCTAACATGAGATTAAAAATTGGTCTATTTATGCTAACATGAGGATTAAACATTGGTCTATTTATGCTAACATGGGGATTAAACATTTGTCTATTTATGCTAACATGAGATTAAACATTGGTCTATTTATGCTAACATGAGATTAAACATTGGTCTATTATGCTAACATGAGATTAAACGTTGGTCTATTTATGCTAATGTGGGGATAAAACATTGGTCTATTTATGGTAATATGGGGATTAAACATTGGTCTTTTTATGCTAACATGGCGATTAAAAAATGGGCTATTTATGATAGCATGGTCATGTGATTAAATATGAGCTATTTATGATACCCAGGAATGGAACAAAAGCTACTGATGATGTGTGTTTGTGTGTGTATTTTAGGCGGAAGGTGGGGTTGGGGGGGGGGAGACACACGCCATGTTATGTTCGTGATCTGGACAGTCTTTAGTATCTCGAAGTGTGTCAATGTAGATACAAAATAACCTTAACCCAACAATGTTCCTTGGCCTCGGGTGCAATGTCTGAGATGATAAGTAAGACAACCCCTGTAGGAAACGTGTCACCCATCCAAAAGTCTTAGATAATTTAAAAATATTATTGAGTCATTAGCCCCACATCCTACTGTGTCATTGCTGTTAAATGCACAACCCCCCCCCCCTCAATAAAAAAACAACAAAACAAACAACAAGGAAAAAATAAAAAAAAACAACAACAACAACAAAAACTACACGAAAAAAAAAAACAAAACAAAACCAAGTCCAACACTGTTGATATCTCAGCAACATGCTATTTTTATTTTGATAGTCGGATATATTTTTTGTTTGGTTCCTCTTCTGTTTTCATTCCAAGGGTAAGGCACTTACATCCGGGTTTTGTTTAAACAAATATCACCAAATAGCGAGTGAGAATTGCCCCCCCCACACCCACCCCCCTCCCACACACCATTTATTTCCCCCCTCCCGTCCATTGCCGTGTCATGGCGAGATCGTCTCGTTCATATATTTAGTATTTATTTATCCTCATCATCATCTTCATGATCATCACCATCTTCCTCCTCACTCGCGGTCGGTTCTCCGTTGAAGGGAAGTGTGTCTGGAGTGTAGTAGCAGAGCTGTGGTTGAAGGAGAGACGAAAATATTATGTCTTTTATGTTATATCAGTCTTTCCCAAACGTGTGTGTATGGGGGTGGGGAGAGGGTGGGGTGGGGGCATTACGCCCTACGGAAATGGTTGAATTCGATTAACATGTAGGGACATTTAGTAACCTGGGATTGGAAATGTCTGTATCTCGGGGTTCTTTTGATGGTGTGTTTTTTGTTGTCATTTTTTTAAATGGGACAATGTTAAACGGGACTATTAACAAAATTGTAATCTTGTTTGTCATTTATTGCAATACAAGCATGCCTCAATTATTGAACGTTTTATTCTTATCATCACAAAATAGCATCGTTGAATATCAAGGCCCATTCAGACGGCGAAATTGAAAGTCTGTTGTGCTGACGGCAGCGTTGAGAGAACTTATTATTTTTAGCTCTCCCAGAGCCCCGGGCGCATTCCAACTACTTGTAGGCATACAACAGACCTACTTTTTTTTTTTTACAAAGCCGCGTGACTGGCAAAATCAAATGTGACCTACCCTCTGTGAGTGACTTATTATCAGACATAATTTTATAAAATGGGCTCTTAAACCTCTGAGCTACTTTAAGTCCTCTGTATACCCGGTCCCGTAAATTGTGACCTTGTGTCACCTACCCACATTTGAACGTCCACTTCAAAGAGCCCGTGGCGACTTGCCTGGCGACACAATATTGATCCACATGTTTTAAGCTTATCTTTCTGCACTAACCAGAGCCATAACGACGATTAACTTGTAAATTTAGACAATCAGTGGCGTAGCAAGTTGGACCATCCCCGGGCGGAACTTTTAATTTTAATTTTTTTTGGTTTTTTTTTATGGGTGGGTAGCCTTTTCGACCAACTACAAAAACATTTTTTTTTCCGTGGTAAGGGGGTGGCAAAAGCCTCGCCCTCGCGCCCAGGCAACGCCCCTGTACACAAGGCTGGTAGGTCTACGGGAAATGTCTATTTGAAACATGTTGTTTGTACTTACATACAGTATGACGTCGTTGAGGGCGTGGCGTGGGGTCTTTCCGTCAGAGGTGTCGAGACCCTTGTCGGCCGTGTCGTAGCGGATTTCCTCCACGACGTACTTCATTCCCTTGACACTCTGGCAGTTTTGGCTCTGAGGAGGGAGTGCATTGATTTGAAATGGGGGATGAGGAGGGAGTGCATTGATTTGAAATGGGCGATGAGGAGGGAGTGCATTGATTTGAAATGAGCGATGAGGAATGAGTGCATTGATTTGAAATGGGGGATGAGGAGGGAGTGCATTGATTTGAAATGAGCGATGAGGAGGGAGTGCATTCATTTAAAACGAGCGATGAGGAAGGAGTGCACTGATTTGAAATTAGGTAAGAGGAGGTAGTGGATTGATTTGAAATGAGCGATGAGGAGGGAGTGGATTGATTTGAAACGAGCGATGAGGAAGAAGTGCAATGATTTGAAATGAGGTAAGAGGAGGGAGTGGATTGATTTGAAATGAGGTATGAGGAGGGAGTGAATTGATTTGAAATGAGGGATGAGGAAGGAGTAGATTGATTTGTAATGAGGGAATTGGAATGCATAGTTAGTCAACAGGGCTGCCCTAATCTTGTGAGCCTTTCCTCTGTGGAGTGGGGTAAGGTGGCTCAGTAGAATCAGCTTAGATGTTCTATTGCACCATGTCAAGCCGATGTCGTGGCAACGCCAAGTCCAAGTTTAGCAGTGAAGAAATAACCACGTAGAATGGACCCGTCGGTCGAGGCGTACCGAGGAACACTCAATACATAAAGCTGCACCCATATGAAGCTTAAGAATTTATTTTTTTAGGCTTTTATAATAAATATTAAGATAATTCAAATTAAGGAAAACATGGTCATGCGTTTTGGTCGACTCATATCAATTATAAGGTTTATATTTAAATATTTATCTTATGTTGAATTCGGGGATTTAGGGCCAGGAAGTTCATGGACCGCCCCTGGCGTCTCAAAGTCTAGAGATACGCCACCGTTAACTAGAATTTTTGTTTAAAGAAAAACATAGAAATAATAAAAAATGTTTTTATCAGATGAAGACCTGAAGGTAAATTAGTATATAGAGTTTATATTGCAATTAAATTCTAAAATCTAGAAGTCACTTCACATGAACTGTGTATTTTAATGACCAAATAAAAAAAAAAAAACGAGGTATAACTACGTCAGATCTTCAGATGGACGAAAACTAACTAAGCTTTCTCGTGTCAAGTGAAAGAATGGTGTAGACATGGGCTCAAAGTTTGTGCATTTTATGTAATTAAAGGAAATAATGGACTCCCCGATACAGTTAGAATGGACTCACCCGTCCCTGATACGGATAGAACGGACTCACCTGTCCCTGATACAGATAGAACGGACTCACCTGTCCCTGATACAGATAGAACGGACCCACCTGTCCCTGATACAGATAGAACGGACCCACCTGTCCCTGATACAGATAGAACGGACTCACCTGTCCCTGATACAGATAGAACGGACCCACCTGTCCCTGATACAGATAGAACGGACTCACCTGTCCCTGATACAGGTAGAATGGACCCACCTGTCCCTGATACAGGTAGAATGGACCCACCTGTCCCTGATACAGATGGAATAGAACGGACCCACCTGTCCCTGATACAGGTAGAACGGACTCACCTGTCCCTGATACAGGTAGAATGGACTCTGTGTGGGCAGTGCAATAGACGTGTTGAATAAACTGTCGTTTCTATAGGGTTAAACAAACATGCCAATCAGGTTAACAAACACGTCAATCTGGTTAAACAAACATGTCAGTCAGGTTAAACTAACGCGTTTATCAGGTTAAACAACATGCTTATCAGGTTAAACAAACACTTCAATCAGGTTAAACAAACATGTCATCAGGTTAAGCAAAAAAGTCAATCTGGTTAAGCAGACACGTAAATCAGGTTAAACAAAAAAGTCAATCAGGTTAACCAAACACGTCAATCAGGCTAAACAAACAAGCAAATAAGGTTAAACAAACCTGTCATCAGGTTAACCAAACATGCCGATCAGGTTAAACAAACACGTCAATCAGGTTAAACAAGCATGCCAATCAGGTTAAGTAAACATGTCAATCAGGTTAAACAAACATGTCAATCAGGTTAAAGAAAAAAGTCAAACAGGTTATACAAATAAGTGACTGATCATCTGCTAGATTTTATTGAGTATGCAGGTTTACCTCATGTGTACCCCCCCCCCCCCCCCCCCCCCCCCCCCCTAAAACATGTAAATCAGGTAAAAGAAAAAAGTAAAACAGGTTATACAAAAAAGTGACTGATCATCTGCTAGATTTTATTGAGTATGCAGGTTTACATCATGTGTACCCCCCCCCCCCCAAGTCCCACAGAGTATCATATTCAGAGTGGAACGGAGAAAGAGATCAACTAAGGGACAAAACCATCTTGAATGAATGTACCCCCAACATCACCAACAAAATAATAATATCTATTATAGATCTACGTAATTCGTCTGAATCTTGCGCCCTCTCAGGAAACGCTAAAAAGTTGTTTTATCTACGACCAAAAAAAAAGTCATTCCATTTTCTAAGATTTGACAAAGTCGGAAACTCTTGAGATTTGACAAAGTCGGAAACTCTGAGATTTGACAAAGTCGGAAACTCTGAGATTTGACAAAGTCGGAAACTCTGAGATTTGTCAAAGTCGGAAACTCTGAGATTTGTCAAAGTCGGAAACTCTGAGATTTGACAAAGTTGGAAACTCTGAGATTTGTCAAAGTCGGAAACTCTGAGATTTGTCAAAGTCAGAAACTCTGAGATTTGACAAAGTCGGAAACTCTGAGATTTGACAAAGTCGGAAACTCTGAGATTTGACAAAGTCGGAAACTCTGAGATTTGTCAAAGTCAGAAACTCTGAGATTTGACAAAGTCGGAAACTCTGAGATTTGACAAAGTCGGAAACTCTGAGATTTGACAAAGTCGGAAACTCTGAGATTTGACAAAGTCGGAAACTCTGAGATTTGACAAAGTCGGAAACTCTGAGATTTGACAAAGTCGGAAACTCTGAGATTTGTCAAAGTCGGAAACTCTGAGATTTGACAAAGTCATAAACTCTGAGATTTGACAAAGTCAGAAACTCACGGGTAACATAAATCAACTAAACGGCAGCAGGAGAGACATAAAAGTAGACATAAAAGTAGACATAAAAGTAGACATAAAAGTAGACATAAAAGTAGGCATAAATAAATAACTCACCGGCAGCAGAATTCCACAGTCAGCTCACCCACTTTGTTTTCAGTGTCTATTGTCTCCGTCACTGGGACAGCGTCCATGTCCAACTCACTGTTCAGGGAGTCCGCTGTTACCGCCCAAAACAACGTGATAGTGCCACGCTCAAAATCTGAAAGGTCAAAGGGGACACCTTTTAATTTCATTTAAAAAAAAAAATACTTTTTGATTTTCCCCCATTACACAGGTAACGGAAAAGGAAATATTGCTAAGGTCAAACTCCCTATAAAAGAATCTTGAAAGAAAAGGCAAGAAGAAGAATGTGTTGTAGCATGTACATTTAAATTATTTCTTTTATAGATTGATTACGGGCAAAGCATGAAATTGGCCTAAGGGGGGAAGTGTCCGGATAAAGCGGAAAATGTCCAACCAGAGCGCAAAAAGACCAGTGTCGCTGAAAATTGATCGGTGAATTTCCGATCTTTTCTTGATATTGGGATTTGGTCGGCCGGTTTGTGAAAGGGGCGATCGGGAAAAGTCGGCAGAAAAAAATTCATAGCAGATTAAAAAAAATTATACATTGTTTTATATTTTAAGTAGTAAATATCACCCGATGTTTTCGGGATACAGTGGCAGGCATTTTGCTATAATTTGTACCCGTTTTTACGAAAACGGATCACAATTCCTTATTTTTTTTTAAAAGAAGCATCTGTGTAATGATGTTCACGTTTCTAATAGTATTACAAAGTATTTTTCATGCTATTATAGGCCTACTCTACTATACGTCTACACTACCCCTTTTCGCGCCCCTAAATTTTTTTTACCTCTGCACATGCCCTTACATTACCAAATCTAAATGTATCACTAATTAGATCATTATTGTCAATAAAGTAGTTCTTTGATGACCGATTTCTACGCTAGGGAAAGAGAAATACTTTAGATGTCATGTGTTTTTATATTATTAAATGTTGGGCCTACACTACATATTTGATCAATCTTAAACTAATTTTTTTTCATCTAAAAATTGTAAAAACTTAATCTTAAATCTACAAAAACAAAAAAAAACAACAAAACAAACAAACAAACTGTATATACCATTTTAAATACATATTATATTAAAGGAATTTGATATACTGATATCTTCATTTATTTAATTTAAAAGCCTGGTCCCACCTTTCAACAAAAGTTGGCAATAAAAGTTCTCACCGAAAGCTTGGCCACAACAGGTCTCAGACAAAGTTTGGCCACAATTTCTTAGCCAAAGCTTGGCCCCAACCTCTTAGCCAAAGCTTGGCCACAACAGCTCTCAGCCAAAGCTTGGCCACAACCTCTCAGCCAAAGCTTGGCCACAACAGCTCTTGGCCAAAACCTTTCACCCGAAGCTTGGACACAACAGCTCTCAGCCAAAGTTTGGCCACACCTCTCAGCAAAAGCTTGGCCACACCTCTCAGCAAAGCTTGGCCACACCTCTCAGCAAAAGCTTGGCCACACCTCTCAGCAAAGCCTGGCCACACCTCTCAGCAAAAGCTTGGCCACACCTCTCAGCAAAGCTTGGCCACACCTCTCAGCAAAAGCTTGGCCACACCTCTCAGCAAAAGCTTGCCCACACCTCTCAGCAAAGCCTGGCCACACCTTTCAGCAAAAGCTTGGCCACACCTCTCAGCATAAGCTTGGCACCACCTCTCATCTCTCAGCCAAAGCTTGGCCACACCGCTCAGCAAAAGCTTGGCCACACCTCTCAGCAAAGCCTGGCCACACCTCTCAGCAAAAGCTTGGCCACACCTCTCAGCAAAAGCTTGGCCACACCTCTCAGCAAAGCTTGGCCACACCTCTCAGCAAAAGCTTGGCCACACCTCTCAGCAAAGCCTGGCCACACCCTCTCAGCAAAGCTTGACCACAACCTCTCAAATGTTCGCCAAACTCTTGAACTGACCGAACGTCCACGGGCTTTGGCTGAAACATGTACAACAGTATGATCTGTGTGATTGGAGGAGTCCTTCACTTTGGCTGAAAATGTACAACGATATGATCTGTATGAATGGAGGAGTCCTTCACTTACACTGACTGATTCGTAATAAATAATGAAACATGTCCAACGATATGATCCGTATGATTGGACGAGTCCTTCACTTGCGCTGACTGATTTATAAATTTTAAAAAAACCTTGACGAGCACAGCATGCATGGGAAACATGGAGACGTCATCATGACAACAGCAACAAAAACACAATAAATGAACACACAGCTAACACACTTAACCGAGTCACGTGACGAAAGCTCTAAAAATAACAAACTAAATAAAATTACACCATAAAATGAGATCTAATGGTGTTTTGCATACTTTCAGGGCAATCCGACATCGTGTTCAAGGGATGTATGCAGTAATCACCAGCAGGCCAGGGGTAGTGTCCTATGACTTCGTGTTGGCAGAAACTCTCGCGGATGTACGATGAACTGGCATCGTAGACTCTCTCCCCTGTACACGGTAGATGTAGATGAGGGGTTAAGTTAAGTTGAAGGTCAAACGAAAGATGAGTTGTGGATGAGACGTAGTGTAATTGTATAGATGACAGGCAAGGTAAAATAAAATTTCATTTGTTTCTATTCATCAAGAACTCTCTAATATTAACAAAAGGAACCACAAACTCTCTAATATCATCAACAGGAACATTACGTTGAGAAACACTATTTCATAGCAATGATAATAATATATTTTTAGAATTTAGGGTACATTCTTTTTTGGGGGGCGGGGTACAATTGTGAGGTAAGGGGAGGAAGAGATGAGACAAAAATGTCAGAGAAAAGTTATTATTTTTCTTTCCATTTTTAGGTGCACTACTTTTGTTTACAGAAGGCTTTCTGTCTTTACTTTATTTGTGAAGTCACGTGGTTTTTTCATTTTGAGGATAACCACCCAACCCCCCCCCCCCTTTTTTTTTACACCAGTTTGTATGTTTCCTAAATATTATCAAAAGGAAATATGCAAATTACCTGAGAAATGTGCAGGCACTTTGTCCGTGTTCATCCTGCCAGCCTGACCTGAGAAATGAGCAGGCACATTGTCCGTGTTCATCCTGCCAGCCTTACCTGAGAAGTGAGCAGGCACTTTGTCCGTGTTCATCCTGCCAGCCTTACCTGAGAAATGAGCAGGCACATTGTCCGTGTTCATCCTGCCAGCCTTACCTGAGAAGTGAGCAGGCACATTGTCCGTGTTCATCCTGCCAGTCTTCGTGTAGATGTACACATCCATGACGTTCCATTCTCTCGGCATGTCCGGCGAGCATCCGCTGTTGGTCTGAAGGAGTGAGTAGACACCGTCGGGCCAGTGCTCCAGGTACAGATCAGCTGACAAGCAAACAAGTCGATCACTTCGCAGTCATGTCATTTAAAAAGCATCTCACAGAGTAACTAATAGAATTCCTTTAATAGTTGAGCTCTGGAATCTCATTAGAGGAGAGGAAAGTTTTTTTGTTTTTTTAAATTTAAAAAAAAATTAAATTAGTAAAATATTTGATTTAAAAATAAAAATATGCCATTGCTGAAAATGATCTACAGGAGGTTAAGTCAGAGGAGTCTTGGGACACTACAGGCTACAGGTCCAGTAGGAGAAATTCGGTCGTCGGATTTTGGTGATTGAAGATACGCCACGGTAATAATGTATCATGCTTAAACAATAAGATTTCTATCTTTTGCGTTGTTGTCCACAGGGTTTAAAGTTTCAGCCAGGAAGAGGCTACGCCCTACGAACTTAATATCTGTGGTGTGGTTAGGTTTAAGGCCGCAGGGGGGTGGGCCGAAAATTGTGCCGCACCTCCCCTTCCTTGAAAAACCTCTACAGGCCGCCCCTTCATTAAAAAAAAAGTAACTTCCCGGGGGGCATTTCCCCCCTCCGCACCCGTTCCTACGCCCTTGATTTAGACACATTTACAAATAGCTCACCTTTGCTGTTTAGAAATTCGATATAGGAATTGAATTTTTCCAACCATCCGTCAAGTTTCGCCATGTTCTGGCGGTTGTCTTTGACTGGAATAAACATATTACTTAATGGCAAGGATGGAGAGGATGATAAGGGACTTGATGTAGGGAGGGTTGGAAAGAGGTGGAGGTAGAGGGTGAAAGACAGAAAGAGACGTGGAGGGACAGAAGGGAGGATAAGAGAGAGAGAAAGATAAGAGTGAGAGAAAGATAAGAGAGAGAGAGAAAGATAAACAACACTTAAGCCGGTTCATTACGTTTCTCTCCCTGGAAACTGGAAGTCTTCATTGAATTCTAGATAAAATGGTTCACTTACTGGAATCTTTGTCTGTTCGTATCTCCTTCACCAGAGTCTCGATGTCGGGTTCTGTAAGGACACAAGGGTATAAAAGGGTAAACTGTAAGGACACACGGGTTGAACAGGGAGAACTGTGTAGACACAGGGGTATAACAGGGTGAACTGTGTAGACACAAGGCTATTACAGGGAGAACTGTGTAGACACAAGCGTATAACAGGGTGAACTGTGTAGACACAAGGGATAACATGGTGAAATGTGCAGACAAAAGGGTATAACAGGGTGAACTGTGTAGACACAAGGGTATAACAGGGTGAACAGTGTCGACACAAGGGATAACAGGGTGAACTGTGTAGACACAAGGGATAACAGGGTGAAATGTGCAGACACAAGGGTATAACAGGGTGAACTGTGTAGACACAAGGATATAACAGGGTCAACTGTGTAGACTCAAGGGTATAACAGGGTAAAATGTAAGGACACAAGGGTATAACAGGTGGGACTGTTAGGATACAAGGGTAGAACAGGGTAAACTGTAAAGACACAAAGGTACAACAGGATAAACTGTAAAGACACAAGGGTATAGTATAATAGGATGAACGATTTGTCATTAACACCGCCAACTTGTCCATAAGTTAGTTGCAGAGGCTAAACGAGGACATACTGCTACCACGGAAATAATTCAAGTTGCGACCCGCCTGAGTGCACCGCATCTACTCTATTGTGTGTGCCCTGCCTGGGCACTGGATGAGTGCACCGCATCTACTCTATTGTGTGTGCCCCGCCTGGGTACTGGATGAGTGCACCGCATCTACTCTATTGTGTGTGCCCCGCCTGGGCACTGGATGAGTGCACCGCATCTACTCTATTGTGTGTGCCCTGCCTGGGCACTGGATGAGTGCACCGCATCTACTCTATTGTGTGTGCCCCGCCTTGGCACTGCATGATTGCACCGAATCCTATTCTGATCTCACTTGCGAAGTATGAGCCGTTTGTGAAGTCTTTGCTGTCTGAGTCTGTAAAGGCGGCTATCGTCCTTCCGGAGAGCTGGCCTTGATCCCCACCCGATGCGCCCCTGTCAGTCGTATACCAGGGAGGACGATCGGGGATCAGCCGCAGTCCCCCCCCCTCCTTGTAGTTTTTTCCCCAACTTCATGGACATAATCCATAAAGGAGGGTATTTTCATCTAACTTAATACAAATTGTGTTTGATCTAATCTATGGAAGCGTTCAACCGTGGTGCATATCTCTTTGTTTCTTCTGATGTTGACTTCGTTCTCTTTCCAGAATTTCTTTTTTAAATTACAAAATCAGGGCGCATTCCAGAATGTATTTTTGCACCATTGTGCACTAAATTGGAAAGCGACAGACGAAATGCTAGTGCACATATAAATGTCTCATGATATGGTTGCGTTTATACACATCTTTCATGTGTAGTTGTTGGTTTATTATTTTTACTTAGGTTTTGATATTAGTAATTTGAATTGAATTTTAAAGAATCACACCAAAATAGAAGCAGTATGCCTAACGGGATATACTGTCAAAATAAATAAACGCAACAGTTAACGTGATGGGCTGCATTTGACCCACGGGCCGCAGGTTGCCATCCCTGGTTTAGAGTGACATCTTGTTTAAGAGCAATTTACTTATTTCTTAAGATGAAGTGGACTGTTTTCTCTTAGTTTAGACCCTCTTGCAGCTTTCCGTGTTACCAACTGGTTTTGTAGGTCATAGTTGTTGGTGTCTCTGTACTCAGCTCTCACCTGTGGTTCCAAGAAGCTGTAACATGCACAGCGACTACAACCCAGACAACGATTCCAGGTTGAGGGTAGCCGAAGGGCATAGAACTTTCGGAAAAAAAAGGGGCTGTCCCCCATAGCATGTAAAGACTGAATCCGGCAAATTGTGCGGAAGAATCACTACTTGGTCAACGGACAAAAGGCGGAGACAGCACAGTGGTGTGAATCGCTGAGAACATGACCAGACACGTAGAACGCCATGGTCATTCACTGCATGGGTGACTGAGTGGCCGAATGGTCTAAACTGAGCAAACCTTAGGCGGAGACAGCACAGTGGTGTGAATCGCTGAGAACATGACCAGACACGTAGAACGCCATGGTCATTCACTGCATGGGTGACTGAGTGGCCGAATGGTCTAAACTGAGCAAACCTTAATTTCAGCCAAAGGCCGGTCAAGCAAAAACATCACCCCGGGTGGATGAGACTCGTTAACCTTGGTCGGCAACTCATCTAAGAGAAGGAAACTCTGAATTCAAACCCGGAGTTGGAGTCCCGTAAGGCGCATACAATGTCCATTCCTGCAACCGTACCCATCCCTGGTAGTCTTGACGTAGAGTCTTGCCACTGGATATGGTGGGCTCGGACTAGAGAGTGAGGTTGACGCTGCGCAACTCTTCCTCACTTTAAACAAAAGTCACCCGCGCAAGTCATCAGTCACCAGACGACTCAATGGTCATCGTCAATCCTCGACGGACGAACAAGTTGTTGGTGTTACCAACTGGGACTGGAGAACATAGTTTTTTTGGTGTTACGAACTGGGACTATAGAACATAGCTTTCCGTGTTACCAACTGGGACGGTAGAGCATATATTTTTGTGTTACCAGCTGGGACTGTAGAAAATAGATTTCCGAGTTACCAATTGGGACTGTAGAATATAGATTTTGGTGTTACCAACTGGGACTGTAGAACATAGATTTCAGTTTTAACAACTGGGACTGTATAACATAGCATTCTGTGTTACCAGCTGGGACAGTAGATCAAATTCGTATACCAAAAACAGTAGGCAGCTCAAAGCTAACCCCATGTGATTTATCTGTCTTCGAGTGTACACATTGATACTTGTCCCCGATTCTCGCTGCGAGGGTCCTATCCTAGACCAATCGTACAAGTTTGCAAGGTCATCAAGCTGCTGGAGATTGTGAACGAGACCCGACCTCCAGACCTTGGACCAATCGTACAAGTTTGCAAGGTCATCAAGCTGCTGTAGATTGTGAACGAGACCCGACCTCCACACCTTGCGGAATGCCTGCTGGAGATCAAAGGTCACGGCCAACGTGCGGTTGTCTCATTCGGAACTCGTTATCAGACAATATTTAGAGCTCAACCTCCGTGTCCTTACCTTTCTCCTGCAGTGTGATCTCTTTGGAGTAGCCGGTCAGCCAAGGAGCGTTATAATCATCTTGGTAGCCTTGCACCAGGCACTTGTAGTCTCCTTGTTGCAGTGATTCCGCGTGCTTGTAGAAAATGGTCAAGTGGGAATTATTGAGCTGAGGACAGCAAGTAGAAATCGATCATGCGTACAGAGAGGAAGGTAAACAAGCATGAGATTGGCACTGAACATCTGGGGGCTGGTGGGGGATGGGTGGGGATGAGTGGGGATGGGTGGGTTGGGATGGGTGGGTTGGGATGGGTGAGTTGGGATGGGTGGGGTGGGTGAGGGATGGGTGGGGGAGGAGGGGG
>CAXITT010000015.1:2469976-2482290 GCA_964033795.1 Lymnaea stagnalis | reverse complement strand
TATAGAATAGTAGTTACTATCCTAGTGTCTCATTTGTATTTACTTAGTTTACATGTTTTAATAATTGTAAAGCGCTTAGAGCTTTATGATAAGCGCTATATAAAAATGCCTAAATAAATAAATAAATAATTAAATAAATGTAAGCATATGAACAGAAATATGAGAGATCTATTAGTGTGAAAACATGAATTGCACAGTTATACACTAGTTGTGACGGTATCCAGGATATGTTCATGACGTAAAGGATACAACACAATGATCATAATGTACCTTAGAGAGGACCATCAAAACTACTACACACTGAGTGGGGCTATGGATGGCCATTCGAGAAGATTTCATCGTCACAGCCAAAAGTTGAAGTTGGCCATCGCGGAATTTTCACATATATTCCTTATGGGTACAGTAACGGCATTTGGCCCCCACCCTCCTCAAAAAAAAAATCTCAAATGACGCCCCTGTATGGGTGGCCAATGGTGACATCATAAATGATAATAAAGGAGACACTGGGTTCAAGTTGTGTCAAGACAAGAATAGATTGTTCCACTGTTTATTAGGGAACATTATAATCGTATTCACAATGGGTGGCGCCAATGGTAACATAATAATATTTTTCACACTGGGTAATATCAACGAGTGGTATAGGGCGAAAAAAGTGGGGCGGGGGGGGGGGAGGGAATTTCTGCCCCAGTTGTCTCGTATTTAGGGTGGAATTTTAGGTCCACACTATCCACTGGCAAGGCTTATTTTCAACATAAATGGTGTAAGCGTTGCTGTTTTCGCTATTTAGTGGCGGCAACAGTCAAGGACCGCTCCGGGCTGTCACGAATTCTAGCTCCTCCACACTTATATCATAGTACGGGTGGCAGTGGGGGAATTGTTTGACTGACAAGGATTAAACACAACATCCACTCTAATCCTGTCATGAGATTTCATATTGAGAAACGAAGGATTTCCCCCCGAAATAAATCACGCTATCTGGCAGCAGACACATTGGCCAGGCAGAAAACGGGGTCACTTTCCAGTTCACTTCCTGGCTAAAAGTCACAGGTTTGGTTGTGGTCCTCCCGTGACCCTGGATCCCCCCTTTTGAACTGCGTGTCCATTAGAAGCCGGAAAAGTCATTCGCAGGCTAGCGTCCACCTCTCTGATGTCCGTCTTTGGCTAGTGTCCATCTCTGTTATGTCAGTCACAGGCTAGCATCCACCTCTCTGATGTCAGTCACAGGCTAGCGTCCAGCTCTCTAATTTCAGTCACAGGCTAGCGTCCACCTCTATGATGTCAGTCTTTGGCTAGCGCCCACCTCTCTGATTCAAGTATCTCCTTTAGGAGACAAATTCAAAATGTTCATCTTCAGCGAGTCGGGATTTGCTGCGAATGTGGAACGAATTTTCTACTCTATGCAGTTTCAATGATTTAAAACAGAGAAGCTCGTTCGTCTCTGTGATCGATGGAATCTTCCTGTCAACTGCCATCTTCTCACCTTTTGACAAGAGCTGAACATGGTGAGACTCGTTAAAACACAAGGCATATTTTTCAAATGATCTAAAGTGTCTTTAATAAGTCGAAACGGCCTATTGAGGAAATTGCATTAATTGTGTTTTTTTTGGGAGTTTTTTTTTGGTACTTTAACGTAATAAGCTATTGCATATATATTTTTTTAAAAATCTAGTTTCTGCTGTGCTTGTGGGAAGAAATCTGCGAAAACTCAACAGCTCTGCTATCAGCTACAGACTACATCATATGTTGTCAATCAGACCAAAATAGGAGCGGTATGCCTAACGGGATATACTGTCAAAATAAAAAACGCAACATTTAACGGGATAGGCGTACAGAACACGGAAACACCGTCACAGTGGAAGGACGTACCCCTTTGATACTGCCGGTCACTTGCGCACCCTTGGCCGACTGCCTTATGTTGTCCATGAAGTCAATGCTGGCAAGGGGTTGGTAGTCGTGATCTGTCACAGACAAGGACGACAAAGAGAAACGGTGGCTAAATTAAATACATTAAAGCAAAAATTGCCGTACAGTGAAAGTGCACATGCGCTCTAAGATTTATTTTAAAACAGTATTAGGCAAAAAATGTGCGAGAAGCACTAGAGATTTATTGAAAATTAAACTAAATTTAAATACGTTTAAGCTTTAATTAAATAATAAATAACAAATTATTATTTTTTCGTAAAAATCATTTACAACATTTAATATCGAGCAATTGGGGTTGGGGTGGGGGGCTGAACATTTTTTTCTTTTAAAAAAATGTTCATACAGGTAACACACTTTATAAGAATCCAAATTAGCGCCCCTCCCCAAAGGCCCACAAAGGCACATTTTACCCCCCCCCCCCCTATTTTAATATATTATTATTCTAATCATCTGCAGATTTATCTCACCAACTATTTCAGAAAAACAAAAAGAAACTATGACACATTAAACGCACTTGCGATACATAGATTTAGAATCTCATTTAGCGCAGTTATCGGGAGTTTTATTTTCATGAAGTCAGTGGCATCAATCTTTCCTCCATCTTCCCCTTTAAAAACTCATCTTTAAGACTGTGGGCTGGGAGTGGGGCTGAACTTTGATAGAGCGCAATCGTCATCGACAACGAGTGTGTGTGCTCGATCGAATGACGGGAATGGGTCATTTAGTCTTCCGAAGATTTTGTAGACTTTGTCCACGACAGAAGGCTTTTTCTACCACAGTCGTCTCTTTTGTTTCAACCTGTAAGTTTTTTTTTCCTACCTCATATTACACGCTTCTTATTACAGGCGCAAAGAATACTCAAAGTGTGATCAAGTTTTCAACAACAAAAACAAAGATATGCCTCTTATCTTGCCATTCGTATTCCATGACCGCAATCCTTAATAGTGAAGTCACAAAGTCTACTTACTGCTATCCTGGTGTTTGATGACGATCTTCTCCAACTGTAAGCGTAAACACAATTTATAATAAACACACTTTTTTTTGTTAATAAACACAATTTACAATTAACACAATTTATAATTAACACAATTTATAATAAACACAATTTATAATAAAAACAATGTATAACAAACACACTTAAAATACTTAAATTTTTGTAAAACTGTGAACATTTTTGTTACTGCCTCAGGATTTTAAAAAGAAAAGTTGTATTATTTATATTCGTGTACAGATAAATGGAAGTAATGCAAACACAGTAACTCAGACTATTAAATTAAATAGATATCTAAGCATGTTAAATTTAAAAAACCTTAAAAACAAAGTTTTTCGAATGCCAGTTTTATAAAATGTAACGTAGGGCCATGGGGGTTGAAGAGGGATGGCCGACAATTTGATAACATGTGTTGTCATAGGCAACGAGTCTATGTGCCAATTTTTAGCTAGATTGCTTGACGGGAAACGGGTCAATTAGCCGTTCACAGATTTTGCCACCCCGAACCAGTTAGTCCATCAGCCAGCCGCGCCAAACACAAACAAAAGCGATTAAAAAAAAAAAAGCCCGCATTTATGTGCCAATGTTTAGCCAGATTGCTTGACGGGAAACGGGTCAATTAGCCGTTCACAGATTTTGCCACCCCGAACCAGTTAGTCCATCAGCCAGCCGCGCCAAACACAAACAAAAGCGATTAAAAAAAAAAAAGCCCGCATTGAAATTTCCTCACGACATCTCAAGAAAATGTAAACGGCTTTTACTACTTGCCAAGTTTTAGCTCGATTGCTTGACGGGAAACGGGTCAATTAGCCGCTCACAGATAGAAGTCTAAAAAAATAAAAATAAACGTTCATAGCTTTAACAAGTCTAGAAAAGGTCAAGGCCAAGAAGAAGTACATCCCGTTCACTACAATTCTATAGAGCTTCCACACCTCATCGAAGGCAATTCTAGAACAACTCACGTATCTCCAGGTGTTGTTGGGCACCGTGTTGAAGTCGACGTGGCAGGTCAGGTTGATTTTTTCCGTCAGGCTCGGGACAAATGCTCTGTGGGAGGAGGTGAGGAACACACCGGTTTCTTGTTTGGAACAAACGGAGGAAAAAAAACCCAATTCGAGTTCAATAACAAAAAAAAAAAAGAGTTTGTTATAACTACACAAATGGCTTAAACATATTATGTGTAATAGATAGAGAGAGCGAGAGAGATAGATAGAGAGAGAGAGATAGAAAGAGATAGAGAGAGATAGAGAGAGATAGAAAGAGATAGAAAGAGATAGAGAGAGATAGAGAGAGCGAGAGAGAGAGATAGAGAGAGATAGAGAGAGATAGAGAGAGATAGAGAGAGCGAGAGAGATAGAGAGAGATAGAGAGAGATAGAGAGAGATAGAGAGAGAGATAGAGAGAGATAGAGAGAGCGAGAGAGAGAGATAGAGAGAGATAGAGAGAGATAGAGAGAGATAGAGAGAGATAGAGAGAGATAGAGAGAGAGATAGAGAGAGATAGAGAGAGCGAGAGAGAGAGATAGAGAGAGATAGAGAGAGATAGAGAGAGCGAGAGAGAGATAGAGAGAGATAGAGAGAGATAGAGAGAGCGAGAGAGAGAGATAGAGAGAGATAGAGAGAGCGAGAGAGAGATAGAGAGAGATAGAGAGTGATAGAGAGAGATAGTGAGAGCGAGAGAGAGATAGAGAGATATAGAGAGAGATAGAGAGATATAGAGAGATATAGAGAGAGCGAGAGAGAGAGATAGAGAGAGATAGAGAGAGATAGAGAGAGCGAGAGAGAGAGATAGAGAGAGATAGAGAGAGCGAGAGAGAGATAGAGAGAGATAGAGAGAGCGAGAGAGAGAGAGATAGAGAGAGATAGAAAGAGCGATAGAAACCGAGAACAAGAGAGGTAGAGATAGGTAGAGAGAGAAAGAGCAAGATAGACAGAGAGAGGGGGTGAAAGAGATAGAGAGAGATAAAGCGAGAGTGAGAGGGGGATAGAAAGAAAGCAAGAGAAAGAGATAAAGCATATAGATAGATAAAGATCGGGAGACGTAGAGAGGGAGTAAATGACAGAGAGAGAGAGAGAAAAAAGTGAGATAGAGATAGATTGATAGATAGATATATAGATAGAGAGAGAGAGAGAGGGTGAGAAAGATAGACATATACAGAGAAGGAGCGTTAGATAGAGAGAGAGAGAGAGAGATATGGTCAGATACTCAGAAATTCAACACAAAATTATTTGTGCCTATGTTAAGCTGTATTATATCTGAAACGTTCCTACATGGACCATATGTTTATCACAATGGACTCAGCCCAACCCCGATAATTTTCCTAACTGAAAAAGTGATTGTTGCAGAAAATATATAAAAAGTGAATAGATATGTATACTTTTTTTTTTAATATATGAGGTGCGACGAAACAGAAGAGTATGTCAATATTTTGCCCTCACCACAGAAGTCTATGGCAATATTTTACTTTACAACAGAAGAGTTTTGTCACAGATATGAAAATATCACTATATGAACACTAATGGGAGACAACATGCAGAGTTTTTGGACGTTGGGAGAAACTGGCCAATCAGAGATGGAGTTTGTTTTGGATTGGAGAGAAGAATGAACAGAGACCGTTGACGTATTAAGATACACATTTTGAGATAACATTATCAAGTAAAGTAAAGGAAGATTTTTTTATGTAGATTTTGAATAGTAATTGAATTGTGAATTGTTTTGTTTGGTTCCGAGAGTCTTCAGATTCTGTGAGATGTATTTATCATTTTGAATGTGGATATTAAAATATCAGTCTCTATTTGAATCATTTCGCCTCGAGTATTATTTATAATGAAATTTTATTTAAAATTTTATTTAAAAACAATAATGAGAATGTGTTATATGCCATGGGAAACCAATATTTTGCCCTCACAACAGAAGCGTATGTCAATATTTTACCCCCACAACAGAAGAGTCTGTCAATATCTTAAACTCACAACTGAACACCCCCACCCCCATTCCTAAAAATACAATCTTGCCTCTAGACCTGAAGAAATTTATTCCTACATTGTAAACCAGGTTATTAAAGACAAACGAAAAAGCAAGATATTAATTTAATGTTTTTTGTTTTTTTCAAAGACTTCGCCTCCAAATTAAATTTAAAATGTTAAAAAAAAAAACAAATGTTACTACACATATTCCATCTGTATCAACTTTGTCATTACCTGACATGTAAGTAAAGATCAATGTTAAAGCAATGTATCAATACCTTAGCTCTAATCTGTCCCTATTTGTGAACGTTATTTGAGATGACAGCGAAATATCGAAGAGACGAACAACAAAATTAAAAGGGTTCTCACATTATAAAAATGTTTTCTAAATATTTTTTTAAAAATTTCTTGTTATTATTGTTATTATTATGTTGCTGTTAAAATTAATACACCATATACCATCCAATCCACTAATGTAACCACTATCCAATCCACCAATTTAATAAACCATCCAAATTCACCAATGCAACCACCAGCTTCTCCCCCAATGTAACCACCAACCTATCCACCAATTTAACCAACATCCTATCTACCAGTGTAAGCACTAGCCAATATCCACCAATGCAAACAGTAACATATCCACCATTGTAACAACTAGCCAATCCACCAATGCAACCACCAACCTATCCACCAATGCAACCACCAACCTATCCACCAAAGCAACCCCCAACCTATCCACCAAAGAAACCACCAGCCAATCCATCAATGCAACCACCAACCTATCCACCAATGCAACCACCAACTTATCCACCAATGCAACCACCAACCTATCAACTAATGCAGCTACCAACCTATCAACCAATGCAACCACCAACCTATCCACCAGTGTAACCACCAACCTATCCACCAGTGTAACCACCAACCTATCCACCAGTGTAACCACCAACCTATCAACCAATGCAGCTACCAACCTATCAACCAATGCAACCACCAACCTATCAACCAATGCAACCACAAACCTATCCACCAGTGTAACCACCAAACTATCCACCAATGTAACCACCAACCTATCCACCAATGTAACCACCAACCTATCAACCAATGCAGCTATCAACCTATCAACCAATGCAACCACCAACCTCTCAACCAATGCAACCACAAACCTATCCACCAGTGTAACCACCAACCTATCCACCAGTGTAACCACCAACCTATCAACCAATGCAGCTACCAACCTATCAACCAATGCAACCACCAACCTATCCACCAATGTAATTACCAACCTATCCACCAATGTAACCACCAACCTATCAACCAATGCAGCTATCAACCTATCAACCAATGCAACCACCAACCTATCAACCAATGCAACCACAAACCTATCCACCAGTGTAACCACCAACCTATCCACCAGTGTAACCACCAACCTATCCACCAGTGTAACCACCAGCTTATCCATCAGTGAATCTTCCAATCAATGCATGAGTGTAACCACTAAGAGATACTCCACTGAATTCACAACTGCACCAATCAACCATTCAGACTTTTAAAATCTTTAACACAGTAAAGCAAAGGAACTAACATTACATTTATATTAAAATCTTTCAGTCAGTAAAGCAAAACAACTAACATTATATTTATATTAAAATATTCAAATCGGTAAAGCAAAGGATCTAACATTACATCTATATATATAAAAATGAATGTCTGTTTATATGCATGTCCCGTATGCGCTCTTACACCACTCATGCGATTTGCGATAAAACTTTGTTGAGTTGTTGTCCACACGCCCCCGCATTTTTCCTATTCATTACAACTCTTTTAAAATATTGTAAGGAAACCTTGCTTACTCTCTAGCTAACTTCATCTAGTTCTGGTACTAAATAAGGAAACAACTCCGGTGATACATTTAAACTCGTGTTCTTTATTTGATCTGTCACTTGCTTACACTTTCACTCAGCTCCCAACTCTGACTTCTCCCTGCTATCTAGTTTCAGTCCGGCCGCCTTCTCCGCTAACCATCCGGCCGCCTTCTCCGCTAACCATCCGGCCGCGCTCCCCTCGTCCCGTCCAGAGTTCCTTATTTATACCTCCCCGTCCCATAGTTCCTCTCCCAGTCCAGATTATACCCCGCCCCCTTTTTCTCAATTGTCGGTCTAGACGTCCCAGGTAAATGCCCTGGTCAGATGGATGGTCGTGTCTGGGTGTCAGACGGCCGTAATTGGTCAGGCGTTTGATCCTTGGGTCCGTCGTGCTCCACAAGCTTGATCCTTCGGTCANTTCCTTATTTATACCTCCCCGTCCCATAGTTCCTCTCCCAGTCCAGATTATACCCCGCCCCCTTTTTCTCAATTGTCGGTCTAGACGTCCCAGGTAAATGCCCTGGTCAGATGGATGGTCGTGTCTGGGTGTCAGACGGCCGTAATTGGTCAGGCGTTTGATCCTAGGGTCCGTCGTGCTCCACAAGCTTGATCCTTCGGTCAGACGGATTACGTCGTGGTCCGGCGCTCGTGCGTGGTCCGACTCTCCACAAGCTTGGGTGGTCAGACGGCCGTAATCCCTGATGGCCGGTAATCTGTCCGGCGCCGGCGCTCGTGCGTGGTCCGACTCTCCACAATATTCCGTTTTTGGCCGTTGGCCTTAAGTTCGCTATTTTTTTTTCTTATAAGCGCTCCTATACCATTTATCCGAATGCGATAAAACTTTGTTGCGTTGTTGTGCCAACGTCCGCAAAGGTTTTTGCAATATTACAACCATTTTAAAATATTCCGTTTTTAGCCTGACGCAAGAAAAAAAATAAAAATTTAAAGTAACGAAAAAAAAAAGTATTTTGAACAATAATCTTAATTTTCAATAATGGAATTTGATTTTTAATCCATTAAAATTGTTTTTGTTGTTTTTAAAAAAAAATTAAAAATGAGCACTGCCCCACTAATGAATATTTTCAGAGGCTAGACAACAGGGACCCGACCTGCCGGCTTAGCAGCCTGGTCCCAAAAACTCTAGCGCATTATTATAGTAAACATGATCAATATATATATAATTCGCCAGAAGAAGTAGGGCAAACAAGACGCCGCAGGCTATAAATAGATACGCCAGGGCAAGCAAGCAAGACGCGGGCAAATCCTCCCCTCCTTTCCCTAGCCCGCCGAGCGTTGGTCTCGAGACATGTGCACTGCGGTGGAACTACCAACCCCCTCCTGCACCACCCTCGCTTGCCAGCCATGCACACACCCCAACAAGCTCGCGGCGTATGCTAAGCAGCGGGTTTGCTATATTTATATAGTTCATGGGCGTGAAATTAAAAGTGTGCAGTGATGTATCATGAAAAAGCGGCGGGGGGAGGGGTGAAGCAAAACTGGCATTCTTAAATGTGCGTAACTTGAGTTCAGGTTTTTGTCAAGTCACTTTAGTAGATGGGAAGTTCACGCATTGCTGTCGCCAAGGTTTGGCGGGCTATATCTAGTTATTATTATTCTTTTATGCGATGACTGACACTAACTCTAAGATTAAAATCCAAAGTTACTTTTTCGTTGCATGCCTTTATTCTTTTAACTATAGGTTAAATTATGGTTCTAATGTTCTTTATCAAGATGGAGCTGAAATAGTTCTGAAACGACCAATTACAACGTAAGCATCTATAACGTGTCGAGTCAATCTGAACTTGTTGAGAGGAACTGTCAAGAATGCATACATCAAAGAGCGGATAGGGGGTCTCTCGCAAATTTCTTCACGCTCAGAGAGGAGGGGTAGAGAATTTTGTGTCAGGGGGGAGCGGGGAGTAAAAAATTTGTGACGCAACGCATTTTTTAAAAAAAATCTAAAATTTTCTATTTTGAAAAATCTTTATTCAATTAATAAAAAAAAAAACAACTCATTAATCTGAGGTCAAAACTCATATCGAAAAAAACTGTTGTGATCATTGCACACTCGACTCGGGGAGATCTTCGTAGGTTTGTGTTTTACGTCATAATTGTCTAAGAATAATACATCTTAATCCATTATTGGAAGATGTTACAGAACAAAATCAAATCTTAGTTTAGTTAGGAACATTTCATGTATGGTTTGATTTTTTTTTAGGTGTGACGTGACGCTATTTGAGGGGAGGGGGGAAGAGGGGTAAAGAATTTGTGACACCTTGTGAAATGGGGTTCGGGGGGGGGGGGTCTCAAAAGGTCAGTTTTTGGGGTGACGTAATTTGCTAACGATATTTATAATTTTTTAATTTCGATTTCACAAATTTTTTAGGTGTGACGTGACGCTATTTGAGGGGAGGGGGGAAGAGGGGTAAAGAATTTGTGACACCTTGTGAAATGGGGTTCGGGGGGGGGGGTCTCAAAAGGTCAGTTTTTGGCGTGACGTAATTTGCTAACGATACTTATAATTTTTTAAATTCGATTTCACAAAATTGATAACCGGTTTGTCGATAGAAACGATATTTAAAACTATGATATATACTCCATATAAGAAGGATGAAAGGTGACGAAAATAACGGTTGAAAAACGAATCAATTTAAAATCCCTTGGATGCTTTAAAATAATGAAAGGGATTTTCAAACGAATCAATATAATAAATATAAATTAGATCTAATTATATTTAGTATATGCAAATTCTTTATATGACAATATAATACATAAGAAATACAACTTATATATAACAGTATAGTAATTAATTTTTTTGACTATTCATCTGACTGTGAGAACAAAGATATTATTTATATTTCCAACCATTTTATGCTGCATATAACTGATACTCGTATGAGTGTCAACACATTCATCGAAAAAAAACCGCATACAATTTATGTAATGTTAACATTGCAAAATTAACTTTTTAATTTATGTTAAATGCCCAAATCACTTCAAACAGTTTCAAAATAAAAGTTTCCATTTGAGTCATTGAACCAAAAATTATAATTATCACGTGACACTTTATTTAAATCCGGAAATCTTTAAACATTTTTAACCGAGTGGGACGCCTAAAATCGATTTTTCAATTGTGGAAAAATACATTAAATATAACGAATAAAGAATTGTTTTGAGTATTTAATCTGAATGTAAGAGTTAAGATATTCTTTTCAATAAAAATTAATGCATTACTATTTTTAATTCGTAAATACATGGCAAAAATTTGTAAGTAATGTTTTAATATAGTTCTAATTTACTGTAGCGTATTTTTAAGGTGAACGAACGGACAGGACATCAGCTTAGTTGCTTTCTTTTTATTTTCTCTTTACTCTGATAATTTTTTGTCTACTTTTGTCTAAAAATTTTTTATCCAATCAATCCAGGGGAGGGGGGCAAGTACATCCCCCTTGCCCCTACCTGCGGGCGCCCATGTAGATCAGGGAGACCCAACCTTTTGTTTTTCCAGCCTTTTCCATTTTGACATTGTTTGACAAAGTCTCGCAACGCACACTAAAGTAACTGCTTTTTTTAAAAATTAAACATAAATTGGACTTTTATTATTTTTAAAAATTGGATTACAAAGAACCCATCAATACCATCTCTGTTCACTTCATCGCTTAACTCCCCCCCCCCCTCCCCTGAAATTCAACATCTAGCTTGGGAAACCATGACACAAAGGAATACTATATAATTATTTAAATGCTCATTTAAAGACAATTATCTCTGTTCACTTCATCGCTTAACTCCCCCCCCCTCCCCTGAAATTCAACATCTAGCTTGGGAAACCATGACACAAAGGAATACTATATAATTATTTAAATGCTCATTTAAAGACAATTAGAAATTTGAAGGTAAAATGTTATAAATATTTCGCTCTATCCAAAGTAGAGACCGACCGAAAGTGATTTTCTGATTTCGGCCGAAGCCGAAAATAGGCCGAAATTTTAAAATGACTTTCGGCCGAAACCGAAAATAGGTGAAAGTTAAAAATGAATTTCAACCGAAACAGAATACGACACCGAAAATGAAATGTTAAGATATTTTTAAATTCGTTCCCGAATACATTCTGCATACATCGGAAATGATGGGGGAAAGTATAAATATTTACATTCTTTTTATAAAAATGAGATTATCGTGAATATTAATAAACAAACATCTAATATAGGGGTCTCAAACTCGCGGCCCGCGAGCCATTTGTAACCCGCAAGACGATATTTGGCGGCCTGCTACATGACAGAAAAGTGTAGTGTAAATATCTATAACGTGACTCTCCGCGACGGTGTCAGTCGAATCTCACCGAATAGTCTAATTCTGATTTTTTAAAAATGTTTCTATATATTTTTGTATGCAACAGTAAGTAGGTGGATGAAAGTGAATTCTAGTTCTTGAGAACCCTTAATGATTTCATTTTTATTTATAAAGGTTGAGCTGATTGTAACAGTTGTAATCACTTTTTTGTGGATTACTTGATGCGGCCAACTCTCATTCAGACACTACCTCCTGCGCCCCCCGCCCCCCCCCCCCCCCCCC
>CAXITT010000015.1:2447586-2468811 GCA_964033795.1 Lymnaea stagnalis | reverse complement strand
TCTGCAAACTGTTGGAGCACATAATCGTAAGCACAGTCATGAAGCATCTTGAAAGCCAAAATATACTCAATGACTGTCAACATGGCTTCCGAGTCAATAGATCATGTGAGACCCAGCTTCTCGAATTTGTAGAAGACCTGATGACCAATCTGGAGAACCACAAGCAGACTGACGTGCTAGTAATGGACTTCGCAAAAGCATTTGACCGTGTGAATCATAGTTTGCTTCTACACAAACTCCAGATATATGGGATTCAAGGCACCACTAAAACATGGATCTCTAGCTTCCTCAGCCACCGACGCCAAGCAGTAGTGGTGGGCGGTACAAGCTCCTCCTTTGTCGATGTGAAGTCAGGGGTCCCCCAGGGATCAGTCCTGGGCCCCTGTTTGTTCCTAGCATACATTAATGACCTACCCGAGAAACTGACATCACAGGCAAGACTGTTCGCAGATGACACTGCAGTGTACAGGACGATCGCCAACAGATCGGACCAGGACCAGTTACAACAGGATCTCAATCTGTTAGCTGAGTGGGAGATGAGCTGGGACATGGAATTTCCCCTTGCCAAGTGCCAGTAATTATCAGTCTCTAGAAGTTGTACTCCTCTACACTACCAATACGAACTGCACGGCCATATACTTGAGCCAGTTTCCTCCGTAAAGTACCTGGGTGTTACCATTCAAAGAGAGGTCCGCTGGGACGATCATATTAACAATGTATGTAACCAAGCAAACAAGACCCTAGGGTTTTTAAGGCAAAATCTAAAGATTGGCAACTCCTGTGTGAAATAAAGAGCATATAAAGCCTTTATCCGTCCGATTTTAGATTATTCATCTTCAGTCTGGGACCCATTTACCCAGAAGAGCATTGACAGGTTGGAGGCTGTTCAGCGACGAGCAGCACGCTTTGTCCTAAACCACTACAGGAATACCTCTAGTGTTGGCAGCATGCTAGAAACACTAGGCTGGTCACCATTGGAGAAACGACGACGACAATCCAGGCTCTCCATGATGTACAAGATAAATAATGGGCTGGTCCACTGTTCCAGTATTAAACAGAAACTCGTCCCTCTCCCCCATAGACAGCGACGAGGCCATGACAGGCAATTCAGGCTCATACCAGCAAGAAGCCAGTATAGGAGCTGCTCATTCCTGCCCAAGACAATCAGGGACTGGAACCATCTTTCAAAAGGAACAGTTGAGGCGACAACACTAGACACATTTGTGTCTATTGCCTCCAGCCTTCAAACCCCTAGTGCATGATTTCCTCATCAACACCAGTAACAGAAACATTGCAAATCCCATCTACATGCATAGGAGCCAAAATGATCAATAAATTGATCGTGGGCCCTTAAGATATGGAAGAAGTAAAAGAAGATCGCTTAGTTTGTTTTTAAAGATCGTTTAGTTTATTCTTAAAGATCGCTTAGTTTGTTGTTAAAGATCGTTTAGTTTGTTTTTAAAGATCGTTTAGTTTGTTGTTAAAGATCGCTTTGTTTGCTGTTAAAGATCGTTTAGTTTGTTTTTAAAGATCGTTTAGTTTGTTGTTAAAGATCGCTTTGTTTGTTGTTAAAGATCGCTTAGTTTGTTGTTAAAGAGCGCTTAGTTTGTTGCTAAAAATCGTTTAGTTTGTTCTTAAAGATGGCTTAATTTGTTGTTAAAGATCGTTTAGTTTGTTGTTAAAGATCATCCAGTTTTGTTAATGATCGCTTTATTTTTTCTTAAAGATTGGTTAACTTGCTCATAAAGATCGCCTGGTTTGTTGTTAAAGATCTTCCAGTTTTTGTTAATAATCGCTTTATTTGTTCTTAAAGATCGTTTAGTTTGTTCAAAAAGATCGCTTAGTTTGTTGTTAAAGATCGCTTAGTTTGTTGTTAAAGATCCCTTAGTTTTTTCATAAAGATCACTTAGTTTGTTCTTAATGATAACTGATTTTGTTCCTTAAGATCGATTAGTTTGTTCTTAAAGATGTTTTAGTTTGTTTCTAAAGAACATTTAGTTTTCTGTTAAAGATCTCTTAGTTTATTCTTATAAATCATTTTGTTTACTATTAAAGATCATTTGTTTTGTTCTTAAAGATCATTTAGTTCGGTCTTAAAAATTGTTTAGTTTGTTCTTTAAGATCGTTTAGTTTGTTATTAAAGATCGCTTAGATAGTTCTTAAAGATCGCTTAGTTTGTTGTTAAATATCGTTTAGTTTGTTCTCAAAGATCGCTTAATTTGTTCTTAAATGTCGCTTATTTTGTTGTTAAATATCGCTTTCGCTGAGTATTAAATGACCGAAAACCTGAGACACTTTCGGCCGGATGGCCGGATGGCCGAAAGTCTAAGTCAATTTCGGCCGAAACCAAAGAAAAACCGAAAGTTAACTTTTCACTCTCGGCTGAAACCAAAATTAAGCCGAAAGTTAACTTTTCACTCTCGGCCGAAACCAAAATTAAGCCGAAAGTGATAAAATTGCCACTTTCGGCGCCGAAAGCGAAGCCGAAGCCGAAATTCGGTCGGTCTCTAATGGAAAGGTGATATACCAGAACGTTATGTTATAAATATTTAGCTCTATCGAAAGGCGATATACCATAACGTAAAATGTTATAAATATTTAGCTCTATCGAAAGGCGATATACCATAACGTAAAATGTTATAAATATTTAGCTCTATCGAAAGGTGATACGCCATAACGTAAAATGTTATAAATATTTAGCTCTATCGAAAGGTGATACACCATAACGTAAAATGTTATAAATATTTAGCTCTATCGAAAGGTGATACACCATAACGTAAAATGTTATAAATATTTAGCTCTATCGAAAGGTGATACACCATAACGTAAAATGTTATAAATATTTAGCTCTATCGAAAGGCGATATACCATAACGTAAAATGTTATAAATATTTAGTTCTATCGAAAGGTGATACGCCATAACGTAAAATGTTATAAATATTTAGCTCTATCGAAAGGTGATACACCATAACGTAAAATGTTATAAATATTTAGCTCTATCGAAAGGTGATACACCATAACGTAAAATGTTATAAATATTTAGCTCTATCGAAAGGTGATACACCATAACGTAAAATGTTATAAATATTTAGCTCTATCGAAAGGCGATATACCATAACGTAAAATGTTATAAATATTTAGCTCTATCGAAAGGTGATATGCCAGAACGTAAAATGTTATAAATATTTAGCTCTATCGAAAGGTGATATACCATAACGTAAAATGTTATAAATATTTAGCTCTATCGAAAGGCGATACGCCATAACGTAAAATGTTATAAATATTTAGCTCTATCGAAAGGCGATACGCCATAACGTAAAATGTTATAAATATTTAGCTCTATCGAAAGGCGATATACCATAACGTAAAATGTTATAAATATTTAGCTCTATCGAAAGGCGATACGCCATAACGTAAAATGTTATAAATATTTAGCTCTATCGAAAGGCGATATACCATAACGTAAAATGTTATAAATATTTAGCTCTATCGAAAGGTGATATACCATAACGTAAAATGTTATAAATATTTAGCTCTATCGAAAGGCGATATACCATAACTTAAAATGTTATAAATATTTAGCTCTATCGAAAGGCGATATACCATACCGTAAAATGTTATAAATATTTAGCTCTATCGAAAGGTGATACACCATAACGTAAAATGTTATAAATATTTAGCTCTATCGAAAGGCGATATACCATAACGTAAAATGTTATAAATATTTAGCTCTATCGAAAGGTGATATGCCAGAACGTAAAATGTTATAAATATTTAGCTCTATCGAAAGGTGATACGCCATAACGTAAAATGTTATAAATATTTAGCTCTATCGAAAGGCGATACGCCATAACGTAAAATGTTATAAATATTTAGCTCTATCGAAAGGCGATATACCATAACGTAAAATGTTATAAATATTTAGCTCTATCGAAAGGCGATACGCCATAACGTAAAATGTTATAAATATTTAGCTCTATCGAAAGGCGATATACCATAACGTAAAATGTTATAAATATTTAGCTCTATCGAAAGGTGATATACCATAACGTAAAATGTTATAAATATTTAGCTCTATCGAAAGGCGATATACCATAACTTAAAATGTTATAAATATTTAGCTCTATCGAAAGGCGATATACCATAACGTAAAATGTTATAAATATTTAGCTCTATCGAAAGGTGATATGCCATAACGTAAAATGTTATAAATATTTAGCGCTATCGAAAGGCGATACACCATAACGTAAAATGTTATAAATATTTAGCTCTATCGAAAGGTGATATACCATAACGTAAAATGTTATAAATATTTAGCTCTATCGAAAGGTGATATACCATAACGTAAAATGTTATAAATATTTAGCTCTATCGAAAGGCGATATACCATAACGTAAAATGTTATAAATATTTAGCTCTATCGAAAGGTGATACGCCATAACGTAAGAAAACACCGAGGCATACATTTTTTTCTTCCAATTGTATTTGTGCCTTTGTATTATTTGGTCTTTGATGGAGCAGACACTGTTACCGAGGGTATGTAACTACAGTTTTTGTTTACAACTAGAGTACAGTCGTCTTCCTTTTCAGAGCCTATGTGATTTTTAACCGATATTTTTACCATCTCATCATTTATTGATTTTGTTAAAGTGTCATTAAATAATGGTTAATAACAAGGTCAACTTTCCCAAGTCTCTGCTCGTTTTAACAGAGAGGAACATATTTAAACACGTCAAGCTGTTCAAGTTTCTAACCGTGAGACTCCTGTAATTGATTCTTTCAAAAATTTAAACAAAAAAATTCACGCAATACAACGATTGAAGAAATATTTTGAGTATTTTCTCTGAATGTAAGAGTTACGATATTCTTTTCATTATCAATGAGTGCATTCGTATTTTTAATTCGTAAATACATTAAGAGGAAAAGAAAAAAAAAAAACAAAAAAAATAAATTATTATTTAATATATTATTTATGTTAACAGCCCTAGTGATTTTTAAAAAAAAAATATGTAGAATTTTTAATATGCCACATCAAATTTCAGCTTTATATCCTATAAATTTATGAATTCGCTTATTCTTCATTCCAAAAATTTGCATATTCTATTAAATTGATCAAGCAAAAAACAACAAGAGACGTTTCAACATCGTTTTTAACAAGAGAATGCCGTTTAAGCCATTAAAAATTTCATCGCCAAGTACAACTCACTAACTCACTTTTCGCTGATCTAACCAGAACAAACCATATCAAGTTACATTACTTGCATTTTTTCAATCAGTGTATTAAACCCCATTATGCTGCTGATTTAAACTGAAATGTATATATTTTAATGATAAATAAACAAATATAATCTCTAAATATAAGGAATTATACGTTGAAATTAAATTATATAATATATATATTATATATATATATATATGTTTTTGTTTTTTTTTGGAGAAAATGCCAAACATTTTTTGGTAAAAGGGGACTTAAGAATATAATTATAGTTCAAGGGCATACAAAACACCTGCGGTTTGGAACACGTACATATGCGCTCGCAATCCACATATCAGGGGGAGGGAATATGGTGTGTATATTTGTATTTGGATGACAATATTATGCAATCTTCAAAATTACACTCGTGAAGAAAAGGTGTTTCATATTTCTTTCATGTATAAAATGTTTTGTATCAATGTCAGAAATTAAAGTTCAAGGCGTTCTCACATTATAGGCACATCTACTTAAGTTACCCCATGCCTTTTGACACATTCTAGGCACATAACTCACGTTATCCCATGCCTTTTGACACATTCTAGGCACATAACTCACGTTATCCCATGCCTTTTGACACATTCTAGGCACATAACTCACGTTATCCCATGCCTTTTGACACATTCTAGGCACATAACTCACGTTATCCCATGCCTTTTGACACATTCTAGGCACATAACTCACGTTATCCCATGCCTTTTGACACATTCTAGGCACATAACTCACGTTATCCCATGCCTTTTGACACATTCTAGGCACATAACTCACGTTACCCCATGCCTTTTGACACATTCTAGGCACATCTACTTAAGTTACACCATGCCGGTTGTCACATTCGAGGCACATTAACATACGTTATTCCATGCCTGTTGACACATTCCAGACACATCTACTTAAGTTACCTATTGCCTGTTGACACCTTCTAGGCACATGCACTTATGTCCATGGGTGACGTCGTTTCCGTCATAGCAACATGTAAAACTCCATATATATGACAAATTACAGATGTGGTTATTGGTAGAGTATTAAATATAAAGTTGTGAAATGTGTTTTGAAAAAAAATAAAATTATGTTTATATTTAAGAGGCGAGAAAAATTGAGTGTTCGGATTGTGTGTTCGTAATGTGCGTTCGTAATGTGCGTTCGTAATGTGCGTTCGTAATGTGCGTTCGTAATTTGCGTTCGGATTGTGCGTTCGTAATGTGCGTTCGTAATGTGTGTTCGGATTGTGTGTTCGGATTGTGTGTTCGGATTGTATGTTCGGATTGTGTGTTCGGATTGTGTGTTCGGATTGTGTGTTCGGACTGTGTGTTCGGATTGTGTGTTCGGATTGTTTGTTCCGGATTGTGTGTTCGGATTGTGTGTTCGGATTGTGTGTTCGGATTGTGTGTTCGGATTGTGTGTTCGGATTGTGTGTTCGGATTGTGTGTACATTTTCATATTATCACCAAACTCCGTTACCTTACAGATTTAAAACTTGGTAAAGATTCATATTTTTAACAAATAACCTTTTGTTACAAAAATAACATTACAAGCATCGGTTTAGAGACTCTTTGTTAGATGTATTAATGAATTAATACATCTAAAAAAGTGTTTTACAAACAGCTTCACCAGCGAGGCAAAAGGTTGTGTAAAATTCAATTGAAAAGACCAATTCATCAAATGCGTTAATGCGACGTCCAATTAAACTGGAATATATAATTTACTATAAATTTAAGGACATTGTTATGAAAACATGTTGTATTTCATGTAGTTCATTGGCATGAAAAAAGGGGTTAAAGGATTTAAATAAGAAAACGCCTCACAGCCCAATCGTATTTGAAGTTTCAATGTCTATGCATAAACTATTCTTTAAACATATGGAACGTTTTTACAATTTGCTAAAAATAATCTTCAAGGCGATGGTATTTTGTTTGATGCAAGACAATCATAAATGAGTTCTCAAAAATGCTTTTTCTTCGTGTTGTAACTTTGAAATAGCAGAAATTGATTGCCACAATTTACCTTCTATTATTACCCGAGTAACACCGGGTCATATTTTCTACTACTTGTTTGTTCAATATAATGACCACCTTCTTTATCCCTTAAAGAATCTGTTTAGACTTTGTTGTGCTTTACGCATCTATCCTTTACTTTTGTCAAATTAAAAACATACTAATAATCATTTTAATGTAATTACACCCAAAAATATATATATATTTGAACTTATTTGTTTTGTCGTTCAATGCACACGAACTGTGTTCCACACTACATTATTTTCGGAGGATTTTAAGCAATATAAATATGTACATAATTATATATTTAAAAAAAATATATTAAAAAAATATGACTTTATCTAGATTTTTTTCTTTAAAAAAAAATTAATCAATTTAAAAAAAAAAAGAAACAAATATATCCCTGTATGTATAAAATGTAAATTTTGTGATCTATTGGTAAGAAACGCATTCAACATAGTTGACATTTAATTTCATCGTAACTTCGCAAAGTTAGCGAGTTATTTAGAGATCTAGGTCGTTCATTGTTTCTCAAGTAAATAAGTTAATTCGTATAAAGTACGCAAAAAGAATATTTGGGTGGAGATGGGCTTGGGGGTGGGGGGGGGGCATTGGGGATTACGACGTACTGTTGATAAGATCAGAAATGGGCGGACAGATGAGATAAAAACTTATTAAAGGGGGCGTTATAAAGCAGTAGGACGGAGGTGAAGACGGTCAACCGGTCACCACTGCGGCATCGGTACCCCGTAACCATGTATGCGTACCTCTTGTCTCAAACGACGTGAGTAGAACGTTGGTCAACCTAAAATTGAAAGACGGTAAAGCGAAGACTTTTTTTAAGTACGTCAACAAAGAGAGGGATATTTTCTTTTGGGGAAAAATGTTTTATTTAAGATTTCACATAATCTGAGCTAAATTAAAATTTAAAAAGTAATCATATTTACTTTCTCGGTCAATATCTTGTAGACTTAACTACTCGGTGCCAAAAGGACACCAAGTGGAATGATAGTGGCTCTTTTGTTCGAAGACGCTGGAGTCTTTATGACATTTTCGACATCAACTACCTCGAAATGACAACGTGGATTTTAATGTCAGGAGATTTTAATGTCAAGAAATTCTAACGTCAGGAGATTCTAATGTCAGGATATTCGAATGTTATGAGCATTTAATGTCAGCAGATTTTAATGCCATCAGCTTCTCATGTCAGGAGATTCTAATATCAGAAGATTCTAATGTCAGGAGATTTCAATGTCAGGAGATTCTTATATCAGAAGATTCTGATGTCAGGAGATTTTAATGTAAGGAGATTCTAATGTCAGGAGATTCTAATGTCAGAAGATTCTAATGTCAGAAGATTCTAATGTCAGAAGATTCTAATGTCAGAAGATTCTAATGTCAGAAGATTCTAATGTCAGGAGATGCTAATGGCAGGAGATTATAATATCAGGATATTTTTAGGAAGACTTCAAATGTTTTTCTTAGAGAGATTATGGATATGGAAAGGAGTACAAAGAGAGGGTGGGGAGATTCTATAACAAAAGTCTCATTGAAATGATTAATGTCTAATTACTATATTACCTCTACCCTTTTGCAATGGATTACTTTGTCTTATTTCTGTATTACCACTATCTTGCAGCACCTCAGATGCAGACTTCAAATACAATTTTAGTACTTTACTCAATTAATATAGAAATATGACTTCAAAGGAAACTATTGTCACTTTGTATTAAACTTCTATAATAAATGAATCAAACAAAATACACTTTTGTCACTTAGATCAGATTGAGTGGATGGGTGGGTCGGTAGCTGGATAGTTGGGTGGATGAATGGGTGGAAGGGTAGATGGGTGGTTAGGAAATGGATGGGTAAGAACGGATAGAAAAATAATCCAACAACATTGACAGATAAAAAGCAGGTATACATGTGTCTTTAATGATTTTATTACCAATAGGACTTGGAGGGTCTGGCACAACATCTCCCTCCGGACTTCTTTTAGCTCGGTTGTTGTTCTCAGTCAGTTCTTGGTTATCAGACGAGACTCTACCATTCGAATCTGATCTGGATCGGGTTGGCCAGTTCGATGATAAGCCTGATGGGAAGGTGGAGACGAAAGGTTTACTTTTGGTTAAGTACAGAGGAAAAGTGACTGGTGGTTAAATGCAGTGGAACGGTGACTGGTGTGTAGGTGCAGGGAAAAAATAACTGGTGGTTAGGTGGAGAGGAAAAGTGACTGGTGGTTAGGTTTAGTGAATAAGTGACTGGTAATTCGGTGCAGTGGAACAGGGACTGGTGGTTAGATGTATTGGAAAAGTGATTGGTGGTTAGGTGCAGAGGAAAGGTGACTGGTGATTAGGTACAGAGGAAAGGTGACTGGTGATTAGGTACAGAGGAAAGGTGACTGGTGGTTAGGTACAGAGGAAAAGTGAATGGTGATTAGGTACAGAGGAAAAGTGACTGGTGATTAGGTACAGAGGAAAGGTGACTGGTGGTTACTTGCAGAGGAAAAGTGACTGGTGGTTAGGTGCAGACGAAAGTTGACTGGTGGTTAGGTGCAGAGGAAAAGTGACTGGTGGTTAAATGCACAAGAAATGTTACTGCTGTTTAGGTTCAGAGGAAAAGTGACTGATGGTTAGGTGCAGAGAAAAAGTGACTGGTGGTTAGGTGCATAGGAAAGATGACTGGTGGTTAGGTGCATTGTAAAGTTGACTGGTGGTTAGTTGTAGAGGTAAGGCGACTGGTTGTTAAGTGCAGAAAACAGTGACTTGTGGTTAGATGCAGAGGAAAGGTGACTGACGGATAGGTGCAGAGGAAAAGTAGCTGTTGGTTAAGTGCTGAGGAAAGGTGATTGGTGGTTAGGTGCATTGAAACAGTGACTGGTGGTAAGAGGCTATGGATTAGTGGCTAATGGGTAAGTGCGGAGGAACGTGAATGGTAGTCAGTTTCAGTAGAACACTGACTGGTGGTTAGGTTATAGGAAAATTGACTGGTGGTTAGGTGCAGAGGAAAAATGACTGGTGGTTAGGTGCAGAGGAAAAGTGACTGGTGGTTAGGTTCAGGAGAAGGATGACTAGTGGTTAGGTGCAGAGTAAAAATGACTGGCAGTTAGATTCAGAGGAAAGTTGACTTAATGTTTCAAGTGCAGAAAAAAGTGACTGGTGGTTAGGTGCAGAAGAAAGGTTACTGGTGGTTAGGTGCTGAGGAAAACTAACTGGTGGTAAGGTGCAGAGAAAAGTGATTGTTGGTGAGGGGCAGTGGAAAGGTGACCTTATGGATTTGTAAACAGGAAAAATGAATGGTGCTTACGTGCAGAGGACAAGTTAGTGGTGGTTAGTTGCAGAGGAAAGGTGACTGGTGGTTAGGTGCAGAGGAAAGGTGAATGGTCGTTATATGCACAGGAAAACTGGTGGTTAGGTGGAGAAGAAATGTGACTGCTGGTTAGATGCAGAAAAAAATTGACGGGTTGTTAGGTGCAAAGAAAATGTGACTGGTGATTAGGTGTAGTGGAAAAGTGACTGGTGGTTACGTGCAATAGAACAGTGACTGGTGGTTAGATGCAAAGGAAAAATTACTGGTGTTTAGGTGAAGAGGAAAGTTGACTGGTGATAAGGTGCAGAGGTAAGGTGACTGGAAGTTAAGTGCAGACGAAAAGTGAGTGGTTGTTAGGTGCAGAGGAAAAGTGACTGGTGGTTAGGTGCAGAGAAAAGTTGTCTGGTTGTTAGATGCATAGGAAAAGAGAATGGTGGTTGAGTACAGAGGAAAAGTGACTGGTGGGTATAGTCAGAGGAAAAATGACTGCTGATTAGGTGCAGAGCAAAGGTGACTGGTGGTTAGGTGGAGAGGAAAAGTGACTGCAGGTTACATGCAGAGAAAAATTGACGGGTGGTTAGGTGCAAAGGAAATGAAACTGGTGGTTAGGTGTAGTAGAAAAGTGACTGGTGGTTAGGTGGAGTATAAAAGTGACTGATGAATAAGTGCAAATGAAAAATGACTGGTGTTTAGGTGCAGAGGAAAGGTGACTGGTGATTAGGTGCAGAGGTAAGGTGACTGGCAGTTAATTGCAGAGGAAAAGTGACTGGTTGTTAGGTGCAGAGGAAAAGTGACTGGTGGTTATGTGTAGAGGAAAGTGACCAGTGGTTAGGTGCAGAGAAAAGGTGATTGGTGGTTAGGTGCATGGAAAAGGGGAATGGTGCTTAAGTGCAAGGAAAAGTGACTGGTGGTGAGGTGCAGAGGAAAGGTGACTGGTGGTGAGGTGCAGAGGAAATGTGACTGGTGGTTTTGTAAAGAGGAAAAGTGACTGGTGGTTAGGTGCAGAGGAAAAGTGACTGGTGGTTAGGTGCAGAGGAAAAGTGACTGGTGGTTAGGTGCAGAGGAAAAGTGACTGGTGGTTAGGTGCAGAGGAAAAATGACTGGTTGGTATTGTCAGAGAAAAAAAATACTGATGGTTAGGTGCAGAGGAAAGGTAACTGGTGGTTAGATGCAGAGGGAAAGTGATTGGTGGTTATGTTTAGCGGAATTATGACTTCTGGTAAGGTGTAGAGGAAAAGTGACTTAATTAGATGGGAGTAAAAGTGACTGGTGGTTAGGTGCAGAGGAAATGTGAATGGTCGTTTTATGCATAGGAAAATTGATTGGTGATCAGGTGCAGAGAAAATGTGAATTGTGGTTAGTTGCATAGGAACGATGACTGGTGGTTAGATACAGAGGAAAAAGAATGGTGGTTGAATACAGAGGAAAAGTGACTGGTGGTTAGGTGCAGTGGAACAGTGTCTTGTGGTTAAAAGCACAAGAAAAGTTACTGGTGTTTAGGTGTAGAGGAAAAGTGACTGGTGGTTAAGTGCAGAGGAAAAATGACTGGTGGTTAGGTTCAGGAGAAGGATGACTAGTGGTAAGTGCAGTGTACATTTGACGGTTGGTTAGTTGCAGAGGAAAGGTGAGTGGTTGTTAGGTGCTGAAGAAAGGTTATTGGTGGTTAGGTGCTGAAGAAAGGTGACTGCTGGTCAGGTGCTGAAGAAAGGTGACTGGTGGTTAGGTGCATACGAAAGGTGACTGGAAGTTAGGTGGAGACTAAAAATAACTGGTGTTTAGGTGCAGAGGAAAAGTGACTGGTGGTAAGGTGTATTGGAAAAGTGACTGGTGCTTAGGTGCAGTGGAACATTGACTGGTGGTTAAGTGCAGAGGTAAAGTGACTGGTGGTTGGATGCAGAGTTTAGGTGACTGGTGGTTAAGCGCACAGGATAGGTGACTGGTTGCTAGGTGCAGAGGAAACTGACTGGTTGTTAGGTGCAGAGGAAAAGTGACTGGTTGTTAGGTGCAGAGGAAAAGTGACTTGTGCTAAGGTGCAGAGGAAAAGTGACTGGTGGTTAGGTACAGAGGAGAATTGACTGGTGGTTAGGTACAGAGGAGAATTGACTGCTGGTTAGGTGCAGAGGAAAGGTGTGTGGTGGTTAATTTCAGAGGAAAAGTTACTGGTGGTTAGGTGCAGAGGAAAAGTGAATGGCTTTTAGGTGAAAGGGAAAGTTGAATGGTGGTTAGGTGCAGAGGAAAAGTTACTGCTGGTTAGGTGCAGATTTTAATTTATCATATCTAACATCGCTGATCTTGCTATCACCTGCAATGCAAGTAAAAACATTGTTAAAGCAGAAATCAATAGCTTAAGTCTATTCTGTCACTAGTTTTGAACGTTTTTTGAGAGGACAGCCAAATATCAAAAAGTCGAAAAACGAACCTAAAAGGGATTTGACGTAAAGAAATGTTTTCTAAACATTTTATATATATATAATTTTTTTAAATAATAATTTTTTAATTTATTTATTTTAAGAGTTATACATTATCATGTTAAAATTTGAAATAAAATAAAATACACAAAATTCATTAATTTGAATGTAGCTTAAAGTACACTGCAAAATTTGTTTTCAAATAAAGTTTGTATATCTGTAATTCTAACTCGAAAGTTGATTAATATAAATAACAACTGAATACAAAAAACAAAAGGAAAATAAGCAGCTCTTACAAATGGGCCCATACAATAGTGGTGCTTAACATTGTGTTTGGAATGACTACAAATAAGGTAGCGATTTTTATTTAATTTTTTTTTTTTACTTCAGTCTTAAAACGTATATTTATTTATTTAGGCATTTTTTATATTTCGCTTACCTTAAAGCTCTAAGCGCTTTACAATTATTAAAAACATGCAAACTAAGTAAAATAAAAATGAGACACTAGGATAGTAACTACTATACTAATAGAAACAATGAAAATGGCTATAAAACGAGGACACTTTGGCCCGTTTTGGCCTATACTACAGGGGCAGAAAATGAGGCAGGGCAAGGAGGGTGCATCACAGGTCATGGGCGGACTTAATGGGTTTTAAGGGACTTTTTATACAACAACATAAAGAAAACAACAAGTATCATACATTTTAATAGGTTGTATTTACATTATTTTTTTCCCAATAAAAACATAGTTATTTAAGTATGTAATATTTAAGCGCTAGTACAAACGAGGACCCCAGTGATTTGAAACACACACATTCAAAAACTTAAGTTTGTCTAGTTGATTGTCTTGGTTCCATGGGTTCTCTTTTCACATAAATTGATATCCCAACAACCCTAATTAGTATTGAAGCGTTAGTACAAAACGAGGACCCCTGTGTCTTTAAATACACACCTTCACAAAATTTAAATTGTCCAGCGGCTTGTCTTTTTGTCCAGGGGTTCTCTTTTCATATACTTTTCTAGCATAACACATCTAACCGTTTAATTTAATGGTGTCCTTATAGCTAACGTGTGGAAACCCTCGGTCGAAGTAGGGGGCTTTTGATTAATAACAGCAGATGTTGGCGATTTTCATCTGCTGAGTAAATGTAATTAACATTACATTATATACCTACTAGCGATTTTTGTGATTTTGTTTTTATCAATGGCTCGAATTTTTGTTACTAAGGGACATTTTGAAAGAAGCTATACGAAGGTAAAGTTAAATCTCTACCTTTTGGTAAGGTGGTGACACGTCGGATGATCATGAATTAAACAAACCTGAACTTGCTGGGTAGGTTGCATCCAAAATAGTTACACTAATATACATTGGTCCCATAAAATGTTCGCCCCAGTTGAAGTCAGTCATCTACGTTTTCCTAATCGTATCAATAAAATAATAAAATAACGTATTGGTGGCGTAACTTTTTTTCACCACGAACCACCTTGCCACTAACAACCCAATGAGGAAAGTCTGCCCTTTGTCGTGATACCTACGACATGTTACTTCTGATATTGTTATGTAGCACTTCTCCACACTGGGAACACAAATAAAAAGGAAACGTCTCTAAGAAAAGCTACTTTAAAGTTTGTTTTTTAGGATTGTTAGACCTTTTAAATCATGGCGCATTTCTTCCCCCTTATCATTCAAATTCTTAAGAAAAAAGACCAAATCCGTTTCTAAGACGTCAAGAAAGTGTTGAAACGCTAGGAAAGTTTTGAAACGCTAGTTCTGAACCCGAGATCAACAAAATTTCCTCAAGAAAATTTCACATTGTTTCCTAATATTCTTATGAACCAAAATCTCTACTTCCTTGTCGGCGTTAAAAACTGCCCTATTCACAACATCAGTCAGTATGTAACGGGCAGCTACATTAGACATTTCTTGTGGATAACCCCAATTTTTAAGTAGGGTTTCTTCATCTCCCTCTCTCATACTTGAAGATCTTCCCTTCACTTGTAGTTTGATATGCGGATGAAAAAATTTAACCATTTAACCAAAAAAAAAAATTACTCTGGACAAAATCCGTCTCATGTCAACTCCATCTTCCTCACTCCCCTTTTCTTTCTTTCTCTACTTTTAACACAAAATGTAGTCTTTTTCAAACTAGGAATCTGTCTAACTTTCCATCTGTCGGTTCATCTGGATTTTCTCAAAGGGATCTTCTTAACTTGTACTCTGTCCAACGGTACTCTCATCTGGTTAACTGCCACATTCCTCTTCCTCAAGCTCTCTCTCTCCCTGCCGCTTTCTTTCTCTATCTTTCATAAAAATAGTTCGTTTCTCAACTAGGAATCTGTCTAACGTTTCATCTGTCGAGTCATACAACGCTCGTTACATCTTTCCCTCTCAATCTCTCTGCGTCTCATCCATCCTCTCAACACATTTCACATTACAACAAAGTTTCTCCCATCTAAATTTACTCTGTACAACTCAAGTCTCATAACAACTCGTCGCTGTACTGCCTCAACTTTTCCTAGCCAGCACTCTCCGTTTCATTTCGCCTTTTTCCATCTTCCCCTCTACCACAAAAAAGTTTCTGCCTTCAAACTTTATTGCAATGTACAACTCTGGTCACATAACCCCTCTTAACTGTATTGTCTCATCTGTTCCTATCAATCTCTCTCCATTTCGTCTACCCTCTCAATAGCTTTCACTCTACAACAAAAAGTTTCCTCCTTCAAACTTAACTATGTCCAACGCTAGTCTCATATCGCCTCTTAACTGCATGGTCTCATTTGTTCCTAACCATCTCTCTCCATCTCATCTACAAGCTCAATATCTTTCCCTCTACCGCAATAGGTTCTTCCTTCAAATTTTATTACTATGTCCAACTCTAGTCTCATGACATCCCTTGCCCGTATTGTCTCATCTGTTCTTATCCATCTCTCTCTCTCTCTCTCATCTACCCTCTCAAAATCGTTCGCTCTACCGCAAAAGTTTCATCCTTAAAACTATATTACTATGTCCAACTCTAGTCTCACAACACCAGTTTACTGTACTACCTTCAAATTTCATCAGCCCAATGAACCGAATCTCGTATCAACGAATCCAAATAAGATAAGCCAGCGCAACTACCGGAGTTCCCCCAAACATAGAGCTACTATTTGCGAGATGACCATTTACCATCCACTTGTATTCCACGGTTATATATCAGTTAGATTACAGTCTTCCATCCATTTCAGGTACCCCGAACGTTTATACCACGTAATCTATACGCTTATTAATATCTGTATAGTTTGGATTTTTTCTATCACGATTCTTAATTAAACTAAACCACCCAGGGTCTACATAATAATAATAATAATAATAATAATAATAAAGATTATTTAAAAATCACGCTTCATCCCCAAAAGCTCGAAGCGCGATACATACCACATTGAAGTACAAAATTCAACATTACAAAACTATATACAAGAATACCGTTTCTAAGTCTTTCACACCTTGCAACTATAAACAACACAGGCCAATATACATCTAAGAGATAATAGCTAGATAGACTACGTCAACCCAGCAAGTGTTTGCGAAAAAGTTAAGTCTTCAAATCAGTTTTGAAAGACTCCAGTGTCTGGCTGTTTCTGATAGCGATTGGAAGGGTGTTCCAAATTGTTGGGCTAGCAAACGCGAAAGTGCGCCCCTCGCATGTCTCAAGGCGAACACGTGGTATCAAGAGTTTGCCCTATCAGATGAGCGGAGTTGTCTTGTAATTACATAAGGCGTAAGTAGCGCTTTGAGATAGGACGGTGCCAGGTCATGCAAGCAGCGGTAGCACAGAGTTGCAATTTTGTGCTCTATGCGAGCGCGGACCGGCAACCAATGCAACTCTCTCAGAAGTGTTTTAGCATGGTGGAATTTGCGTTTTCGAAGAACAATGCGAGCCGCATTATTCTGTGCTTTTTGAATTGTATCCAGGAGCGTAGCTGGAAGATCCACCATAAGAGCATTGCAGTAGTCCATGCGTGATAGCACGAATGCAGACATCAGCCTCTTTTTTGCATCAAACGTTAAGAAAGGTCTAATATGACTAATTCTGCGCTGCGTTCTAGGAAAATCGCCTTGCAAAGCATGTTAATGTGATTTTCCATAGTTAGTGTTCTGTTTAATTAGACGCCCAGGTGCTCAGACACTGTTTGAGCCAACTCTATCTGTATACCTGAGAGGGTAAGGGTTTGCGTGTTAGCTATATATTTAGCAATGGGGATCAACTCGGTCTTTTCATCGTTCAATTTAAGCTTGTTTACGGTCATTCAGTGCTTAACTTACTCCACTGTCTTCTGTGTCATACTAAGAAACCGAGGGAACTGAGAGGGGAGAACAGTTATCAGAAGTTGTGTATCATCGCGAACATGCGACATAGCATATCAAACTGCTTGATCACTGCACCCAGGGGCTGAACGTACATAGTGAAAAGCACCGGGCCTAAGACCGAGCCCTGGGGTACTCCGGATTCGATGATAGATTGCTTTAAGGTGACGCCGTTTGAGATAAGTGATTGGACCCGATTTGTCAGATACAAACGGAACCATTTCAGGACGTTATCTGTGAAACCGAACGTATTTCCCAGACGTTGGAGAAGTATGACGTGGTCAAGCGTATCGAACACAGCCGATAAATCCAGTAACGACAAAGGCGAGACATAGAGAGTCCTCTTTTACCCAAATAATTCAAAACACAAAACTCTCACTCATTCATGATACCATTTCGCACGCCGTCCCTTAGTGTCGATCTGATGTAACCGTAAACAGGTTACGTTCTCATGTTATGTCTTCTCTGGTATATCAAATTCAGACAGTCCCCTAGTGGCTGGTATATCAACTTCAGACAGTCCCCTAGTGGCTAGTATATCAACTTCAGACAGTCCCCTAGTGGCATGTATATCAACTTCAGACAGTCCCCTAGTGGCTGGTATATCAACTTCAGACAATCCCCTAGTGGCTGGTATATCAACTTCAGACAATCCCCAAGTGGCTGGTATATCAAATTCAGACAGTCCCCTAGTGGCTGGTATATGAACTTCAGACAGTCCCCTAGTGGCTGGTATATCAACTTCAGACAGTCGTCTAGTGGCCCTCTGAGGTACTTATGAACCAAGTAAGATCGGGTTGGTATTTTACTCTTCTTACTTCTGGTACAATTAGCTGGCGGTAAGATGTCTTGAGGGCTTAAGGATGCTTAAATTGTAAGAGTCTCGTATCATTTGTTCACTTACATGACATCGGAAAAATGTACTAGGCATAATCAACGTAGAATTCAGAAAAAGGCCACTCCACCATGACCAACATCACCACCTCCACCATCAGCATTTATACAAAAGACCAGCAGCCAACCACAACAACAACAAAATAAAAAAAACTAAAACTTAAGTTTAAAAAAAAATGAAAATATTTTGGAGAAGGAGGTAGAAATGCTCAGACCAAAGGAGGTTGGGATGCGAGGAGACCAAACTCAGCTACGTCAGTATCCGAGGAGGAGCAGGAGGAAAAGCTGAGACCGAAGAATGTTAGGGGGGAGAGTACATCATCTTTTTCAATCAAATTTAAGTAATTATACTGATGGGTAGGTGTAGAGTAAAAGTTACTGATGGGTAGGTGTAGAGTAAAAGTAACTGATGGGTGGGTGCAGAGTAAAAGTAACTGATGGGTAGGTGTAGAGTAAAAGTAACTGATGGGTAGGTGTAGAGTAAAAGTAACTGATGGGTAGGTGTAGAGTAAAAGTTACTGATGGGTAGGTGTAGAGTAAAAGTAACTGATGGGTAGGTGTAGAGTAAAAGTAACTGATGGGTAGGTGCAGAGTAAAAGTAACTGATGGGTAGGTGTAGAGTAAAAGTTACTGATGGGTAGGTGTAGAGTAAAAGTTACTGGTGGATAGGTGTAGAGTAAAAGTTACTGATGGGTAGGTGTAGAGTAAAAGTAACTGATGGGTAGGTGTAGAGTAAAAGTTACTGGTGGGTAGGTGTAGAGTAAAAGTTACTGATGGGTAGGTGTAGAGTAAAAGTTACTGGTGGATAGGTGTAGAGTAAAAGTTACTGATGGGTAGGTGTAGAGTAAAAGTAACTGATGGGTAGGTGTAGAGTAAAAGTTACTGGTGGGTAGGTGTAGAGTAAAAGTTACTGATGGGTAGGTGTAGAGTAAAAGTTACTGGTGGATAGGTGTAGAGTAAAAGTTACTGATGGGTAGGTGTAGAGTAAAAGTAACTGATGGGTAGGTGTAGAGTAAAAGTTACTGGTGGGTAGGTGTAGAGTAAAAGTTACTGATGGGTAGGTGTAGAGTAAAAGTTACTGGTGGATAGGTGTAGAGTAAAAGTTACTGATGGGTAGGTGTAGAGTAAAAGTAACTGATGGGTAGGTGTAGAGTAAAAGTTACTGGTGGGTAGGTGTAGAGTAAAAGTTACTGATGGGTAGGTGCAGAGTAAAAGTAACTGATGGGTAGGTGTAGAGTAAAAGTAACTGATGGGTAGGTGTAGAGTAAAAGTAACTGATGGGTAGGTGTAGAGTAAAAGTTACTGATGGGTAGGTGTAGAGTAAAAGTAACTGATGGGTAGGTGTAGAGTAAAAGTAACTGATGGGTAGGTGCAGAGTAAAAGTAACTGATGGGTAGGTGTAGAGTAAAAGTTACTGATGGGTAGGTGTAGAGTAAAAGTTACTGGTGGATAGGTGTAGAGTAAAAGTTACTGATGGGTAGGTGTAGAGTAAAAGTAACTGATGGGTAGGTGTAGAGTAAAAGTTACTGGTGGGTAGGTGTAGAGTAAAAGTTACTGATGGGTAGGTGCAGAGTAAAAGTAACTGATGGGTGGGTGCAGAGTAAAAGTAACTGATGGGTGGGTGTAGAGTAAAAGTAACTGATGGGTGGGTGCAGAGTAAAAGTAACTGATGGGTGGGTGTAGAGTAAAAGTAACTGATGGGTGGGTGCAGAGTAAAAGTAACTGATGGGTGGGTGCAGAGTAAAAGTAACTGATGGGTGGGTGCAGAGTAAAAGTAACTGATGGGTGGGTGCAGAGTAAAAGTAACTGATGGGTGGGTGTAGAGTAAAAGTAACTGAGTTGTAGGTGCAGAAAATCATCCCACTCCAAAATCCGTCTTGACCATTCGAATCTCTCTTCCTGTCTCCCTCTACGCATGATACTCCAAAAACTGTATCTTCATACTCAAATACACAACAAAAATTCAGCCTTGTACTTATGGAGCTGTTACAGGTTTCACCTCAGTTGTAAAAAATGAAACTCCAAATTTAAGAATCATCACAGATCTTCAACATATTCTTAACGGTGAAGTGAAGTTCTCATTCACATGATTGAGCTATTCTTCTTTCTTCTTATATTTGAGGGGCCCTCGATCAATTTGTTGATCATTATGGCTCCTGGTTTTCATTCAGAGTTTGCCTTCTCTTAGATGGGTTGCCATCCAAGGCTAACGAGTCCCATCCAACCGGGGTGCTTGGGATGGCTATGATGGGGATTGAACTCCGGACCACCGGTTATTTGGTTTGAGACAGTTTAGACCGCTCGGCCACCCACTGGCAAGTTATTCACTGGCAAGTTACTTTGCACATTCAGTTCAAGAAATAAATTTAAATTTTTTTTTTTTAAAACCCACTACAAACAAAGTTTTTCGTATAATTGTTTGTTTGCATTGATGTAATTGCACGTAAATGATTAAAAAAAAAATAATTAAACTAAGTGAATGTAAAACCTAATAGACCAAAGTATTATTTATCCCAAATACATCACAAACACATGGCACACAACAACAGCTACATAAATACATCACCAATACAAGGCACACAACAACAGCTATACAAATAAATCACAAAAAAGGCACACAGCAACAACTACACAAATACATCACAAACACATGGCACCCAGCAACAGCTACACAAATACATCACCAAACACAAGGCACACAGCAACAGCTACACAAATACATCACCAAACACAAGGCACACAGCAACAGCTACACAAATACATCACAAACACAAGGCACACAGCAACAGCTACACAAATACATCACAAACACAAGGCACACAGCAACAGCTACACAAATACATCACAAACACAAGGCACACAGCAACAGCTACACAAATAATATCCTCATCAAAACACACATGCATTCAACGGATCATTAAAATATTCCCCCCTCCCCATTTTCCTTTGAATAGGAAAAACCGATTTTTGTGGGTTGGGGCAGAAAATTTGACATAATCGTAACCCCCCCCCCCCCCCCCCCCC
>CAXITT010000015.1:2398863-2447571 GCA_964033795.1 Lymnaea stagnalis | reverse complement strand
CCCGGCCCACCGAGGTATTTTTGTTTGTTTTTGCTACTGATTAGTTTGGTTATTATTGGAGCACACACTGTTACCTAGGGTATTTATAACCAAAAAAAAACCAACCAAAAAAAAAAAAACCAACCTGAATGCTGTCGTCTCCCTTCCAAAGCGCCATAATTTTTAAACGATATTTTATTAAATAATGGTTAATTAAGCGTATAACGTCATGTGCCAGTGTCGGGTATTCATACCTGGAGTCGTAAATCTAACCCGACACTCTTGTTCAAGTAAGAATAGTAAAATGTTACTTTCTTATACATTAAGATATCATTTTATTTCAACAAAATACCTATGTAACACTTATGGGGTTTTCAAACTTCAAATTAAGAACACTTTACCATTGGCCTTAAATTCGGTTACCAACATGGGCATAAACTATGACCTAGTTTATAACCTAGTTCAGTGTGCGGTGCTGAAGGCTCCTGGCATGCGGCTCTAGAATTAATATAAACGAGACATAACATGGGGGGGAAATCTAATGGGGGACATAGCATTGATGGGAAATGTAATTGGGATATGGCATGGGGTGGGGGGGGGGAATAGGAAACATGGACATGGTTTGGGGGAAATGTAATGGGGACATGGCCTGGATGGGAAATGTAATGGGGACATGACCTGGATGGGAAATGTAATGGGGACATGGCTTTGGAGAAATGAGATGAACGACTAAAAATGACAACTCTTATTGTATGTGTTTATCTGACATAGCCATGCGCATGCGTACTCACCTAAACCACCAATGACGTGCAATGCTGTGAATGAAAAACAAAATCGTGTTAAAACTGACCAATGGGGACTTCGTTAATATAAGGATTTAACCATATATATTTTTTTTCTTTTATTTCTAACGCGTTGATAAGTACGTGTGTTTATGTCAGCCTTTGTTGGTGATGTGGATGGATGATGGCTGAAGATGTATTTTGGGGAGGATCATGTCCATAGAAGACAGTCTTGATTTTCTTCCTACGAAACATTTAAAAAATAAAATATTGTGTGTATTCATTTTAGACATAAGCGGGACTTGCAGAACTCATTCATATTTAACTAGACATTGAAATGATCGGGTCCATCATTTGTTAATAATTGTTTTATCTAGGGGCTGCCTTGCTGCGATAGGGAGCGTAATAAAATGTGCTGCAATGGAAAGTTAGAAAAGTGTTTGTGCTAGATTGAGGTTTAACTACCAAAGCCTTGGACACCCGTAAGACTTTGAGAAATATCAAGACCTTGGACAACTGGAAAACTTTTAGGAATATCAAGACCTTGGATATCTTGGACACCTGTAAGACTTTTAGAAATATCAAGACCTTGGACATCTGGAATACTTTTAGGAATATCAAGACCTTGGATATCTTGGACACCCTGAAGATTTTTGGAAATATCAAGACCTTGGATATCTTGGATACCTGGAAGACTTTTAGAAATATCAAGACCTTGGACAACTTGAAGACTTTTAGAAATATCAAGATCTTGGACACCTGGAAGACTTTTAGAAATATAAAGACCTTGGTTACCTGGAAGACATTTAGAAATATCAAGACCATGGACACCTGGAAGACTTTTAGAAAAGTTTGAGACATTGGACACCTGGAAGAATTTTATAAATATCAAGACCTTGGTTAACTGGAAGACATTTCGAAATATCAAGGCCTTGGTTACCTGGAAGACTTTTAGAAACATCAAGACCTTGGACACCTGGAAGACTTCTAAAACATTTCTAGAAAAATTCTTAATCTATGACATCTTTGTAACTTCAGAAAATATAAAATTCTAAATCTATGACATCTTTGTAACTTCAGAAAATATAAAATTCTAAATCTATGATCTCTTTTAACTTCAGAAAATATAAAATTCTAAATCTATGACATCTTTGTAACTTCAGAAAATATAAAATTCTAAATCTATGACATCTTCGTAACTTCAGAAAATATAAAATTCTAAATCTATGACACTTTTGTAACTTCAGAAAATATAAAATTCTAAGAGGGGTGAACGCCATTTTTAATTGTGAGAAATATTTAATGCCACATCTCAAATACAAACATGGCAACAGAAATGTTTGGTGACGTAAAAGTACATCGCGTCTCTTGAGAAGGAATATTTGGACAATATTTTTATGTAACGATCAAGGAACTTACAAAGGTTGTAAAATCATATGTAATGTGAAGAATATTAAATTTAGTAACACAATCTTTAACTAAAATATCCGTCTACCCTGATTTTCTAGGAGATATTGCGTTTAAAATTCTACAGGTAAAATCCTAGCTGCCAATAATATAAATGCAACAATACTCAAATCTATACATTATAAACAAACGAATTACAAATTATAATTACAAACATTATCAGATCAATTTGTTTGTTTGTGATCTCAATTTTTTTTTTTTTTCTTTTTTTTTTTTTTTTTTATTTCATTTTTTTTTTTTTTTTTTTTTTTTTGACCTTATTTTTTTTTTTTTTTCTTTTTTTTTTTTTTTCTAAATCAATTTATTGTAAATAGCATTTGCCATTTAATTACGGAAATCTATTATTATAACATTCGGCCTTACAGTCATGCCAATCGCATTAAGATATGAATTAATGAAACATTCTGGTACTCCTGGTTTTGGACAATCTCTAAACAGCTGTTCAGTACTTCTAGGTTTATGTGAGCCAGTATTGTGGGTCTTAAGCAAGATTAAAATTGTTTACAACTTTATTTTACGAAATATTTTACAAACAAATTATTACTGCCATAAACATGTGGAAATATATTGTTAGGAGCTATGTTTTACGAAAACATAGTAAAAAAAAGTAACATTACCCAATGAGATTTGACATTTTCCGGTCTTAGAAATGATAAACCCTATTGACTTAGTTGGGGGTTTCTACCTTAAAGTAGATAAGCCAAATACATTTCTAAGCGTAGACATATGATATAGTTTTTAAATAAATTATTTTGAAGTAAGGACACGAAACGCTGAGCTTGGAATGTGCTTCATAGGCCCTCGACATCAATTTTTTGGGAACATCAAGACATAGGACGCGAGGACCAGTATGAAGGGCATCAAAGCAGAGGACATATGGAAAAGTATGATGGACTTCAGGACATAGGACACCAGGAAAATGTTGAAGGACGCCAGGACATTTGAAATGATTAAAAGTGTGAAGGACATCCAGGGCATTGGACATGGTGACAAGTCTGAAGGACATCAGGACATTGGACATGATGACACGTCTGAAGGACATCAGGACTTTGGACAAGATGACGAGTATGAAGGACATCGAAACATCAGAAACTTGTTATGGCAATCGATGAAGATACAAACTGCTTCATTCTTCATTTAGCAATGATGACAGATAGAACATATCCTCCGATGAAACGGTCAGACACTTCGGCAGGAAATCTTTACAAAAATTATCTTTATACCATTCCCAAAAAAGTGGCCACTGATATATATCCCACCCTATTTTTCAATAGGTCAATGAAAAAATGTTTAAACTCACCTAGCATAAGTCCAACAACAGCACAAGCTCTGGTCAAATCCATTTCCTAGGGAAAGCAGAAGAAAAACAGACGAGTTCTTAATTCATATTACAACATCAAAACATCACATCTAAAATTGATTGTAACGAAAAAATCTTAGCGTGACTTCTAGCATTACTTATCTATTTTGTTCAAAGTTAAATCCACTGAATTTGTTTTATCGGTATCGGTGTTTTCATTTCAATTCATTTCTTTTTGACTTCGCAAAGCTCTCTTACCGGAAAGCTTCTAACTTGGAGCACGTGTCGAATAATATCATTTTAAGACTGATGGTTCCTTTGGGCAGATTTCATATTGATATTTGTTTGAGTTTATGTTTTTAACCAGTGTGGCAGGAGCTGCATGTGTGTTACGGGAGATTCAGGTGTGCTGGGTGAGCTGCAGGTTTGTTACTAGAGGTTCAAGTGTTTTGATGGATCTGCAGCTGTTTTAGGAGCTTCATGTGTGTTACGGGAGGTTTAGTTGTGTTACAAGAGATGTTCAGATGTGCTACGGAGGTTTAGGTGTGTTACAAGAGATGCTCAGATGTGTTACGGGAGGTTTAGGTGTGTTACAAGAGATGTTCAGATGTGTTACGGGAGGTTTAGGTGTGTTACATGAGATGTTTAGATGTGTTACGGGAGGTTTAGGTGTGTAACATGAGATGTTCAGATGTGTTACGGGAGATTTAGCTCTGTTACATGAGATGTTCAGATGTGTTACGGGAGGTTTAGGTGTGTTGCATGAGATGTTTAGATGTGTTACGGTAGGTTTAGGTGTGTAACATGAGATGTTCAGATGTGTTACGGGAGGTTTAGGTGTGTTGCATGAGATGTTTAGATGTGTTACGGGAGGTTTAGGTGTGTAACATGAGATATTCAGGTGTGTTGTGGAGGTTCAGATGTGTTACAAGAAATGTTCAGGCATGCTGCGGGACGTTCATCACAAAAGTTGAGTTCATCCCCGGGATATCAGAACACTGCATTCCATATTGCGAATTTCAGGTCAACACACTAAAAAGAAACAGGACATACGAATAATCCCAATTGATGCCAAGACAGACTTAGATAGCCTGAGAAGTGCAACCACAGAGGTCAGCAGGAGTTTCAGGGTACAGCAACAACAGAAGAGCTGTGGGGGAAGTTTAAGAGAAAAATCACTGATTCGGTGAAACAATACATACCACACAAAACTACCAAACCAAAGATAAGTTAGCCATGGGCCACGGCTGAAATCCGTAGGCTCATCTACAGAAGTGACCGCCATTACAAGCGATTGAAGAAAAATGGTTCGGTTGAACTGAGAGAGTAAGTAGTGAGGTTACGCCGAACCATCTAACGCGTACTGCGCATATCTTACTGGAACTTCCTGAACGACATCTTCTCAGAGGAAGACACCCCGATCAAAGATGTCAAGAACAAGCGCTTCTGGAGCTATGTGAAGCACCATACGTCCTCAAACACTGGAGTTTCCCCTTTGAGGTGGGATGGCCAATTGACATCTGACACAAAAGCATAGACTGAAATACTCAGTCAGGATTTCCAGTCGGTCTTTGGTAACATTACAGAGTACTCGGAGGATGAGTTCCTTCTGATGACAAACATGATGAAAAGAGCCTACCCCGTCATGAAAGATATCCAGATTATAAGGCAGGGTGTGCTTGCCCTCCTCAAAACCATTAACCCTTACAAAGCATGTTGTCCTGACAACATCAAACCAAGAGTGCTCAAAATAATAGGCCACAGAAATCTGTCCTGCATTGAAAATCCACTTTCAATCGTCGCTGTTCACGGGCAATGTTCCAGTAGAATGGACAGCAGCACATGTCACTCCAATCTACAAGAAAGGGGAGCATTCCGACCCTGCCGACTATCGTCCAATACCCTTCACCAGCGTGGCATGCAAACTGTTGGACCACATAATCGTAAGAGCAATCATGAAGCATCTTGAAAGCCAAAATATACTCAATGACTGTCAACACGGCTTCTGAGTCAAAAGAACATGTGACACACAGCTCCTTGAATTTGTAGAAGACTTGATGACCAATCTAGAGAACAGCTTGCAGCCTGACGTGCTGTTGATGGACTTCCCAAAGGCATTTGACCGTGTCAATTATAGTTTATTTTTACACAAACTTCAGAGATATGGTATCCAAGTTACTACTAAAACATGGATCTCTTGCTTCCTCAGCAAGTGAGGCCAAGCGGTAGTGATGGACGGTACAAACTCCTCCTTTGTCGGTGTTAAGTCACGGCCAGGGCTCAGTTCTAGGCCCCTGTATGTTTCTAGCATACATATATGACATACCCAAGAAACTGACATCCCGAGTAAGCCTTCCGCAGATAACACGGCCGTGTATAGGACGATCACCAACAGATCTTACCGTGACCAGCTACAACATAATCTCAATCTGTTAGCTGAGTGGGAGATGAGCTGGGACATGGAATTTCTTCCTGCCAAGTGCCAGACACTGTCAGTATCTAGAGGCTGTACTCCTCAACGCCACGATTACGTACTGCATCGACATATACTTGAGCCAGTTTCCTCTGTAAGGTATCTGTGTGTTACCATTCAAAGAGAGGTCCGCTGGGACGAACATATTAACAATGTATGTAACAAGGCAAAAAACAAAAACAAACTAGGATTCGTAAGGCGTAATCTTAAGATCGGCAATTCTAGTGTGAAAGAAATAACCTATAAAGCCTTTGTCCGGCTGCTTTTAGATTATGCATCTTCAGACTGAGAACCATTTACCCAGAATAGCATTGACAGGTTGGAGGCGGTCCAGCGACGAGCAGCACGCTTTCTTCTGAACCGCTACAGGAATACCTCTTTTGTTGGCAGCATGCTGAAAACACTGTGCTGGTCACTACTGGAGGAACGACGACGACAATCCAGGCTCTCCATGATGTACAAGATAAATAATGGGCTGGTCCACTGTTCCAGTATTAAACAGAAACTCGTCCCTCTCCCCCATAGACAGCGACGAGGCCATGACAGGCAATTCAGGCTCATACCAGCAAGAAGCCAGTATAGGAGCTGCTCATTCCTGCCCAAAACAATCAGGGACTGGAACAAGCTTCCAAAAGGAACCGTTTAGGCGACAACTCCAACACATTGTGACTGTTGCCCCAGGCCTTCCAACTCCCAGTGCATAATACACTCACCAAGTAGCCCTTGCAGCCAGTGAAATATCCTTGTCAACACCTGGCACAGAAACATTGCAAATCCACTATACATACATAGGAGCCAAAATTATCAATAAATTGATCGTTGGCCCTTAATATGAAAAGAAGAATACAAATTTATGAAAACTTTTTTTTTTTTGGTTTGGAAATTGTAAGGCGTAAGATGTTTGGGGATGATATATCATTTAGATGTTTGGGGATGATATGTCATTTAGATGTTTGGGGATGATATGTCATTTAGATGTTTGGGGATGATATGTCATTTAGATGTTTGGGGATGATATGTCATTTAGATGTTTGGGGATGATATGTCATTTAGATGTTGGGGATGATATGTCATTTAGATGTTTGGAGATGATATGTCATTTAGATGTTTGGGGATGATATGTCATTTAGATGTTTGGGGATGATATGTCATTTAGATGTTTGGGGATCATAAGTCATTTAGATGTTTGGGGATGATATGTCATTTAGATGTTTGGGGATGATATGTCATTTAGATGTTTGGGGATGATATGTGTAAATCTACAAACCCCTACTATACAGTAAATCTACAAACCCCTACTATTGTCATTTAGATGTTTGGGGATGATATGTCATTTAGATGTTTGGGGATGATATGTCATTTAGATGTTTGGGGATGATATGTCATTTAGATGTTTGGGGATGATAAGTCATTTAGATGTTTGGGGATGATAAGTCATTTAGATGTTTGGGGATGATATGTCATTTAGATGTTTGGGGATGATGTGTCATTTATTATAATATTATTTAAATGCATGGTAATCTTTATTGTTGGATTTCAACTTATCTATCAGAAGAAAAACTCTCAGTTAAAACCCGGAGATGGAGTCTCGTACAGTGCAGTCTAAAGGCATGGGCCCACTGGGCACTGGCCCAGGGCCCCACGCCTTTAGGGGGCCCCGCGCTTCTAGGAGACTCACTCTTATAAAGGCATCATGTTGCACATATTATTGTTAATGAATTTTGAAAGATTTTGGCAATTTAATTTGATTAAAACATCAGTGGTCAGAGTGTTTCCAAATTTTGATCCACGATATTATCGGCACACTCCAAAATTAATAATAAAACCGCGAATCACAATTTGGATGGATACTTCTTAAAGGGAAATAACTCTTGTCAACAAATTGTATGTCTCCCAGATAGGAAACGAACTGTTTCAGGACCCCTCCCCCCAACTGATTGAATATGGGGCGATTGCCCCCCCCCTTCGCCCCCCTCTGACGGCCCTGGTATGTTGTGTTTTTAGGGGGTCCCAGTGCATTGCTGTGCCCAGGGCCTCCAATGTTGTTAAGACGGCCCTAGCCTCGTAGGTGGATAACATTAACACAATGAGAATTCCGGCAACTCTGTGTGTCACTGTCCTCATGTGAGTAACTATCCTCATGTTTGTCACTCTCCTCGTGTTCATTGGCCTTGAAGTGTATCGTTTTTATATGAAGTCGTGTTAACAAAACAAAACAAAAAGGGTAAAGACTTAATCTAAGGATGTTTAAAATTATTGCATTTCAATATTGAATCACGGGTAGTTACATCAGACGCTATTACTTGAAACCTTTACTGAAATTTCCCTTCATAACACAACAATTAAAGTGGACTAAGTATCTTCAAATAAATGGAACAGAGATTAACTATCCCTCGTTTCTAGGTTTATTTAATCTGCAATGACGTAAAAATTTTGGATTGTGAGAACCTGAACTGTCATTTTTTTTTGTGTGTATAGCTGACACATAAAGCCGGCCATGTTTTAAATGAAGGTGTTCAGAGAGTCTTACGTGTATCAACGTGTCCGGAGGAAATAGACTGTGCTGGGCTGAAACTGAGCCAACAACATTCACACGATCATAGCATGTGCCTGTCAATCTAAGGTCAGTTCACGCGATCATAGTGTGTGCCTGTCAATCTAAGGTCAGTTCATGCGATCATAGTGTGTGCCTGTCAATCTAAGGTCAGTTCACACGATCATAGTGTGTGCCTGTCAATCTAAGGTCAGTTCACGCGATCATAGTGTGTGCCTGTCAATCTAAGGTCAGTTCACACGATCATAGTGTGTGCCTGTCAATCTAAGGTCAGTTCTCACGATCATAGTGTGTGCCTGTCAATCTAAGGTCAGTTCACACAAACATAGTGTGTGCCTGTCAATCTAAGGTCAGTTCACACGACAATGTAGTGTGTGCTGTCAATCTACAGTCTGGTCACAAGAAAATGGTGTGTGCTGTCAATCTGAAGTCAGTTAACAAAATAATGGCGTTTGCCTGTCAATCTAAAGTCAAAGTCAGGTTCGGCCATCAACAAAAAAAAAAATATACCAGCAACAAAGAAAGGTTCGATGAAAATAAAAAAAGGAATATTGTACACACAACATAAGAAGTGTGTACCAGTGGATTAGCCAGGGTTAGGTTGTAATCACAACATAAGAAATGTGTACCATTTTAGTAGCCAGGGTTAGGTTGTAATCACAACATAAGAAATGTGTACCATTTTAGTAGCCAGGGTTACGTTGTAATCACAACATAAGAAGTGTGTACCATTTTAGTAGCCAGGGTTACGTTGTAATCACAACATAAGAAGTGTGTACCATTTTAGTAGCCAGGGTTAGGTTGTAATCACAACATAAGAAATGTGTACCATTTTAGTAGCCAGGGTTAGGTTGTAATAACAACATAAGAAGTGTGTACCATTTTAGTAGCCAGGGTTAGGTTGTACTCACAACATAAGAAGTGTGTACCATTTTAGTAGCCAGGGTTAGGTTGTAATCACAACATAAGAAGTGTGAACCAGTTCGAGGAGGGTCAAGCTTTTAGCAGCCCCCCCCCCCCCGGCATCCCCCCCACTTCCATGAAAAAATCGCAAACCGCCTCTGAATATAAGAAAAAAAGAGCCCCCCCCCCCACAGGGCGGACCACCCCCTCCACCATCTCTATCTACGCCATTGCTGTGTACACATGGAGATAGTGCTAAGAACATAAAGGATGGCATCCCCCCCACTTCCATGAAAAAATCGCACACCGCCTCTGAATATAAGAAAAAAAGAGCCCCCCCCCCCACAGGGCGGACCACCCCCTCCACCATCTCTATCTACGCCATTGCTGTGTACACATGGAGATAGTGCTAAGAACATAAAGGACCCTACTCACCTAAGTCTCGCTGATCTCTAGTTAATCGAGATCATGGAGTGCCCAAGTTTGTTGATCAGCCAGGTCACAAATGCTCTGTCTAGCGTGGTCATCCGGGGACTTTTATGTCATCTTAGGGGATGAGCTGCCAGCGTCAGACCAGGCCCTTGACCAATAGATTCCATCCGGGTGCATTGACGTCTAGCTGCTACTAGCATCCACCAACAGAATTCTTTCACGTGTCTGGAATTTGAGCTGCTCCAACTATCCACCAATAGATTTATTCCAGGTTTTCAACATTGACAGCCATCGGCTCCACGTGGGAAATTCGGTAGCAATGCTGATCAATTAATTCCTACTGCCTCTTCCTGGAATGTCACGATGCACACTGATTCTCAAATTGTCGTTCTCAATCCCTTTGCTCCATCCAACAACGTACACGATTTCAATCTGTTACCGTCATTATCAAGCACCGACGCTGTCAGTGACAAGGTCATTATGACATTAAGATTTTTTTTTTGGGAATATTATTGAACCCAATAGCATAACTTGTTTATTATTATTATTTTTTTTACACATATCCGTGCAATTTAAAAATCAAGTAATCATGATTATAAAATCAATAAACAATATATCATAAATTACTTATTTCGAAGATGTAGGTAAAAGTCTATGTTAGAGAATGTAACGTCATTATTACTTCCAAACGTTTGTGCACGATACATTTGTGGGGAAACAATTAGACGATACAAATCCAGATAGGGTACTTTTGAGACCAATTGAGAAACACTCATTCCCCTTCTAACCCTAACATCGCCCCCCTCCCAACCAAAAAAATTGTACCAATTAATCCCATTAGAATCCAATGTCTGGTTGTGACTGGAAGGGACAGCACGGCAGCCATGTTGCCCTTTAGAATGCATGTCAACCCGAGAAAAAAGGGGGTGTGGGGCTGTGAACGATGCTGCCTACGTAGGTTTGATTTTTGGTCACGTTATGCGTTAATGGTTGCTGCAGGAGATGGCACGACTTGCCACCGTCGGAGGACCCCTTGACGCGTCCAATCAGTGCTTGACATGATCACAGACCCAATGACACGGCCAGTCAGTGCTTGACAAAGGACCACGGACCCAATGACATGGCCAGTCAGTGCTTGACATGATCACAGACCCAATGACACGGCCAGTCAGTGCTTGACAAGGACCACGGACCCAATGACACGGCCAGTCAGTCAGTCAGTGCTTGACATGTTGACAAGGACCACGGCCCCAATGACATGGCCAGTCAGTGCTTGACATGACCACGGACACAATGACATGGCCAGTCAATGCTTGACATGATCACAGACCCAATGACACGGCCAGTCAATGCTTGACATGACCACGGACCCAATGACACGGCCAGTCAGTGCTTGACATGACCACGGACACAATGACATGGCCAGTCAGTGCTTGACATGATCACAGACCCAATGACATGGCCAGTCAATGCTTGACATGATCACAGACCCAATGACATGGCCAGTCAGTGCTTGACATGATAACAGACCCAATGACATGGCCAGTCAGTGCTTGACATGATCACAGACCCAATGACACGGCCAGTCAGTGCTTGACAAGGACCACGGATCCAATGACACGGCCAGTGTCAAAAACTGTCAATGTTGAAAACCTGGAATAAAAAAACTTGGGCCTTAACTGGGTGCAGATTTGTTGTTGTTGTTTTGTTGTTTTTTTTTTGCACCGGGTTCAGGCCGTTTGAGAAAACACCCGACGGGTCCCAGTGTTACAAAAATGTTAACTTCTCATTTTATATAATATATCCCGGCTTTGTAACAATAGGGCTACAGACAGTCCTACCCCTCACCTGCCGGCCTTTAAACAATAGCCCTACAGACAGACCTACACACTAATCCGTGTTTTTTTTAAATTGATTAATATAAAAGTCGCCTGCGCCTTAAGAAACAATGTCAAACTTTTTACATTCAACCTTTTTACCCGAGTTCAACGTAACGCTTGACGCTCGTCGAAACCTTATTTTCCAACTCGAGCACAATCAATATAAAACATGTTTAGCAGGGGGTGGCGGTTGTGAAAAGGAAGCAGGACACAACAGAAGCAAAATATATATATAAGAGATATTTCGATACACGTCACAGCTAATTAGATGAATTAGTTGACTCGTGTTCTTTGCAACTGACGTGCACACATCTGAACCACATACCTTGCTCTACTATTTCTTTTTCCATAAATAATACTGTTGTTCAATGATAAAGGCACTAACTTTAGATATAGAAATACTAAGCGCGATTAGTTAATGTCAGTGGCGTAGGAAGAGGGGTGCATCGGGGGCCGGTCCAACCCGGGCGTCTTTTTTTTTTACCTCATAAAGAGGTGCGGCATTTCGGCCGCCAGGAGAGTCTTTGTAGGCTACTCCACTAGTTACTGGAGTTGGTGGCTGGCGCCCTGCTAGCAATGCACATGCCATGAGTTCGACCCTTAATGAGGCATTATTTCCCTTTAGCTATGCAATAGTATTGCACACTTTCAGTGTTGACTAAACTTAAGTTTGGCGGACCGATGGCTTTGTTCCCTACTTCACCAGGGATCGGTGGCTTCGTTTCTAAATGCACCAGAGATCGGTGGTTTCGTTTCCAAATGCACCAGGGATCGGTGGCTTCGATTCCAAATGCACGAGGGATCGGTGGCCTCGATTCCAAATACACGAGCGATCGTTGGCTTCGTTTCCAAATGCTCCAGGGAAAGTTGGATACATTTTTAACCGGAGCAGGGACTGGCAGATACCATTTTTGTATTAAAAATATATATTCTGCACAGATTTTCTTTGCTTAAAGCAGCAACTACTCAGCTCTTATTTCTTAACAACCAACGGTGTCATATTTTTCAAATGTCTTATTTCTTACAACCAACGGTGTCATATTTTTCAAATGTCTTATTTCTTACAACCAACGGTGTCACATTTTTCAAATGTCTTATTTCTTAACAACCAACGGTGTCATATTTTTCAAATGTCTTATTTCTTACAACTAACGGAGTCATATTTTTCAAATGTCTTATTTCTTAACAACCAACGGTGTCATATTTTTAAAATGTCTTATTTCTTAACAACCAACGGTGTCATATTTTTCAAATGTCTTATTTCTTAACAATCAACGGTGTCATATTTTTCGAATGTCTTATTTCTTAACAACCAACCGTGTCATATTTTTCAAATGTCTTATTTCCTAACAAACCAACGGTGTCATATTTTCAAATGTCTTATTTCTTAACAACCAACGGTGTCATATTTTTCAAATGTCTTATTTCTTAACAAACCAACGGTGTCATATTTTTCAAATGTCTTATTTCTTAACAAACCAACGGTGTCATATTTTTCAAATGTCTTATTTCTTAACCAACGTTGTCATATTGTTCAAATGTCTTATTTCTTAACAATCCAACGGTGTCACCTTTCCGAATGTCTTATTTCTTAACACACCGAAGAGTCACATTGATCTTCTCAAAGTAAGGTCAGCGTGCAGAAGTGTACTTGCTGAACCGTTAAACAGTTAGCTGGTTTTACACAGCCATTATGCTTACTTCTTGTGGCTTCTACTCATCGAACACAGAACGATTTAACCCATAACACACGGACCAACTGAAAACATAACACACGGACCGACTCAACACATAACACACAGACCGACTCAACACATAACAAGTCTACCGACTCAACACATTACACATAAGAGCAAAGAAGGCAAGAAGACTATGTGATTACATAGTGGTAAAATAATTGGGTTTATTTCTCTAACAGTATCACAAGAACATCGAGATTGTAACAGTATAACATGTATGAGAAGAGGAGACACCAACTCTACATGAATGCCCTTATGTGGAGAGGAAACATATTTGTGTTAAAGCAGACACAATACGAAATTAACATATCCATGCATCACAATACCAACATAACATGTGCATACATCACAATACCAACATAAAGTATGCATACATCACAAAACCAACATAACATATGCATGCATCACAATAACAACATAACATATGCATGCATCACAATACCAACATAACATATGCATACATCACAATACCAACATAACATATGCACACATCACAATACCAACATAACATATCCATACATCACAATACCAACATAACATATGCATACATCACAATACCAACATAACATATCCATACATCACAATACCAACATAACATATCCATGCATCACAATACCAACATAACATATCCATGCATCACAATAACAACATAACATATCCATACATCACAATAACAACATAACATATTCATGCATCACAATACCAACATAAAATACGCATACATCACAATACCAACATAACATATGCATGCATCACAATACCAGCATAAAATATGCATACATCACAGTACCAACATAACATATCCATACATCACAATACCAACATAACATATCCATGCATCACAATACCAACATATCCATGCATCACAATACCAACATAACATATCCATACATCACAATACCAACATAAAATATCCATACATCACAATACCAACATAACATATGCATGCATCACAATACCAACATAACATGTTCATACATCACAATACCAACATAACATATCCATAGATCACAATACCAGTATAACATATCCATACATCACAATACCAACATAACATATCCATACATAATAATACCAACATAACATATTCATGCATCACAATACCAACATAACATATCCATGCATCACAATACCAACATAAAATATCCATACATCACAATACCAACATAACATATCAATACATCACAATACCAACATAACAAATCCATATATCACAATACAGCATGACATATCCATACATCACAATACCAACATAACATATCCATACATCACAATACCAACATAACATATCCATACATCACAATACCAACATAACATATCCATACATCACAATACCAACATAACATATCCATGCATCACAATACCAACATAACATATCCATACATCACAATACCAACATAACATATCCATACATCACAATACCAACATAACATATCCATACATCACAATACCAACATAACATATCCATACATCACAATACCAACATAACATATCCATACATCACAATACCAACATAACATATCCATACATCACAATACCAACATAACATATCCATACATCACAATACCAACATAACATATCCATACATCACAATACCAACATAACATATCCATACATCACAATACCAGCATAACATATCCATACATCATAATTAAGGATTGTTGAGTTATAGTCAGAGTAATTTATTCATTGACTCTTTAATTTTTATAAAAAGGGGGGGGCGCAAGTGGAGGAGGGTTGGTTGGGGGCATAAATAATAATCATAAAATCATCATCCAAAAAAATGCCTATGAAACTACAGCCTTGATACGCCATATCATTGGAATTAAAAGGGTCACGCGGTGCAGTGTATCATCAATTGAGTTGGACCACGACCATTTGGTTTGTTTTGTTCATGGGCGGGAGTGAAAACTGATTCGTTGAAGTTTTTTAATCTCTTAAACAAGTTCGAGGACATCGAAGTAAATTAATATAATCTTCGCTCTAAATTATGGAATGCGGAATGTAATAGAATTATCTGAAATATCAGTTGACTTTTATTTGTTATCAAAACCTCAATGGCAAGTTGAACAACGGCTAATTGCATCAGTAGTTCAATGGGGTACTTAGTGACAACCCGACGATCAATATCACATATGGTTATTGTTACAACAACAGCGTGCCCTCATGCTTCCACTATCACTGTCTGCAACTCACTTTCTTAGCTAAACCTATAACAACGAACACCGTTGTCTCTCATACTCAAATACGTCACGAATACAAAGCACATAGCAAAAGCTACACAGTTAATCTCAACACCAAAATACGCAGCTATTCAATAGAATCATTAAACTTCCCTATCCACTTCCTTGACATCTTTTTGAAAAAGGGATGTCACACACACACATTGTAACTATCCGTTTATAACAAAACACAATGAACTTAATAACACAGACATCATACATAAGCCAAAACACAACATGTTAATGATAAGTAAAACTTGATATCTACACATAAATATTTAAAAACACATAAAATTGTCAAAAAACAACAATAGAAATAGACATACTAAGACTCTATTTAGGCGTGGGTATGTAACAAACACCCCCCCCCTCCACTTTTTTCCCTATCAAGCAATAAATAAAACACTATCAATCCCAATGCCCTATTCTGGCAACGTGTTACATTTTTCTCAAGCAGTGTCTTACAGTCTGTTTGAACCGATGTCCTTATTTTATAGCTCTCTAAAGGGCCTTGACCCCAAAACCCATCAGCCACACCCACCCACTCAACCCACTACCTTTTTTTAAACATAGTGTATTTGAAACGTTCACTAAACGATTTAGTAAATCACCATACAAATCTCTAGGTGATTGAGACTAGATTGCCCAGGAGAACGTCAACGCCACCTCCTGAGACCAGGTTTGGTTGGGGTTAAATGAATGGACTTCCAAGGAACAGGTCTTTTTGAGACTAGCTAAATGGCTGATTTAAAGATAAAAATTATTTGCTTGCTCAAGAGCGTATACGATATCTGGGATTATAATAATTTATTTATTAAAGTCACTCGGTTTCAGACATACATACAAATTTCAGACATGCATCCACACATTTCAGACACGCATCCACACATTTCAGACATGCATCCACACATTTCAGACATGCATCCACACATTTCAGACATGCATCCACACATTTCAGACATCACCCACATATTTCAGACATATATCGACACATTTCTGACATACATCGATGAATTCGCAAATTTCATGTCTAGTTATCACATTTGAACTAAAATGTATCTTTTTAAATCAATCTCTTTTGTGGACCCCATCACGTTAGAAGGCTTGAGCCCCACTGACCCAGTTTGATGGAGACGTTTCAACGCGTTATGTGAATGTTTTGATGACAACATCATTAGGTAACACCTAGAATGAGGGGCGCCACATCGAGGTGCAGATGAGGGTCAAAACAACACAAGTATGTGGTGCCGTCTGCAACAGGTTATAGGTAGTGCCGAGTGCATCAGGTTATAGGTAGTGCCGTGTGCATCAATTATATACAGTCCCGTGTGCAGTGTGCACCAGTTATAAGCAGTGGCGGTTCCAAGGGAGGGGGAAGGGGGTATGAGTACCTCAGTTCATAATAGTCTTCATTGTTATATATATATTTATATATATATATATATAGATAGATAGATATATATATCAATATCACATTTTTGTTTAAACTAAGCCGTGTCCGAAAGGGACATTGTGACATAGTGAATTGTGTCCTTTGATGATTGTGCCACTGACCGTTCAGGTTGGCTACAGTACAATGTGTGTGTGTGTGTGTGTGTTTAAAGCAAATGAGGAGTGCTATTTCTTATTGAGTTCTTATGATGTGTTTTGTAGATGTGTTGCGGGTGTGCTGTAGCTGAGCACTACACGAGTTGTGTATAGCTAATAGCTGCGTCAATGATATGTCGTTAGTGTGTTGTTACATACACCCATATAAATGTGAAGGTCTCATTCACAATGTATTTATATAATTCACAACCATAAATGAATACATATTTAAATTGGGGCAATGATCTGCCTGGCTCATATGTTGTCACCTTCCAGAACTTTTAAGACTTTAAGGGCCTCAAGTCTTCTCTCTCTCATAACAGAGGGGCTCCAGATCCATCTCACTAGCTGTCAGGTTAAGAGTGGGCGAGAGAGGAGGAAGGCATTGCAGAACTGTATTTTTTAAAAATCACAAGCACCAACGGTTAGGAAGGTATTTGGGTCTGACATCTTTCAACCACTGGTACTGATAAGACCACTTCGTCGGTACATTAATATTCCATTCCTACCTATGCATACACCCTTCAGGGCCTTACTCTGCAGCTTCTGTTGAGCTATGCCACAATTTGTCGCTCCGTGGTTGTTCGTGACTTGAGAATGGTTCTTGTAAAGAACGATACAATTATTTCACAAAATAATTTGAACGTTTGTCCTGACCGGTTGACTCACCATGTGACATGTCAAGTCGCTGTCCTCTAGGTCTAAGCCAGTTCGTCTTCAGACCAAGACTATAAGTTGTAAATAAACGTTTGGAAGAAGGTCTAATGTCGAAATGTGTAAACTTCCTTTATGAGTTGAGACGGTCGCACTAGGACCCTTTGGCCCAATGATAGTCCTATGCCAACTCTATTGATGTTTTAGATGGTCTAATGTCAACTCTATGAGTCATTTGGATGTTCTAATTCCAGCGCTATGGGTCATTTGGATGGTCTAATTCTAACTCTATGAGTCATTTGGATGGCCTAATTCCAACGCTATGGGTCTTTTATCACTGGTTTAGGATTTTTGTAGCAAAATGAGTCGGTTAGGTCTCGAGTACAAGATCCGTCCCTTGAATAGACATTCCACTGTGGACAATGACGGATGATCTCGCTTCCCTGTTGGCATTGGATGTACTTGTTGCAAAGGGTGGAGTGGGGCAGGTACTCTGGGCTGTTCTCCAGCAGACACCTGTTGCTGTTGACAACTGCAAAGATGAGCGCATACAATGAGATTAGATTAATTAATAACTACCGATTGATCGGTTTTCTACGTCATTAATTGTTTCGTAAATGCTTTTTTTGGTTTTCTTTTTCATTCGCAGCTGGATTTTTTATATATTTTTTTTTTAAATGTTGATTTTTTTCAGAACTTTTCTTAGCCTCGTAGTGCCAGATATTTATAATGACCAGTCTAAAATTTTGATGTAATAAACTAACTATATTTGTACAATAAATACGAACTATTTAAAATATCGACGAATCGACTCCGTATCTCATATCAAAGCTCTCGTGGGTCGACATTCAGTTTGTGTCACTTGTATATAATCACTATTGGGGCGAGCAAAGGTTGGACATGCACCCAGCACACGAGAAGTGCTGCATGAAGAGAATGTCTCAGTTCAATCTAAAAATAACCGCGTGCTGTTACCTTGGCCTTGAATCGGAGCGTGAATGTCGCACTGCTGTGACGTCACGTTGAAACAAAGGGGGCGGTCACAAGACAGCACTGACGTCATCGACTGCGCACACTGAATGAAATATCTGCAGACACGTGGGTGGATCAGCAAAGTTGAGATGAGACCTCGACACGTTGTGCCTGGGGGGAAATAAACATTTAAGTGGCATCGATACCTTGACATCTAACGGAGACACTAAAGTTGATCATCATCAGTGGCACTACAGCCCATGTTGGCCTCTGGCCTCCTTCACCACATCCTATCGATTTACAAGCGAAAACTAATGGTAGACGGCTCACCAGTCCGACTAAGACTGAGAGGGATTGTTCTTGGCTTACGTAAACGTTGGGGCCGGGCATGACTCGTGCGGACTGGCGGACCTTCCATCGGGCGCCTACCCAAGTGGTGGATAGGGGACCCAACCCCACCCGTTACGGTGGGTACTGGGGAAATAGAATACCCAGGACGGACCAAGCCCAGCCACTACAGACCTGCTAGCAACCTGACCTTAAACAAATGCAGCTACCTAGAGAGCTGTAAAAGGCGACCCCCCTCCCTTCCCCCACCTTTTCAAACGCAGGGATGATGACTCTGTCTCTTTAAAAAAAAAAAAACACAACTTTTCCGAAAGCCAAAACACATAAGGAATGTTTATAACACAAAGGAATGGATTGTAGATTTGTATAATTTTAAAACAAAGATTCCAGACCCAGACTGCTGCGAATCAAAGGAGTTTCCATTTATTATTTTTGTTGTATGACATGGTCGACCTAGAAACCTTTTGTGTGCATTTAAATTTTCATCATGCTCTTTAATGCCAAGAAAAGCCACTCAGGTTTGGAAATGGTCCAAACTGCTTTACCTCTGACCCCCTGATACCAAGCCCTTGGTGGATATTGCAAAGCAAAAAAAAAAAATAATATAGATTCTGTTTGTAAATGACAATAATTTTTTGGGGACATTTTGGATGCTTTATTTCAGTGATTCCCAAAGTGTGTTACGCGTACCTCTGGGGGCTACGGGAAGGGTTTGGTGGTGGTGCGCGCTGCAAAGGAAAACATAAAAAAAAAATATAAAAAAAATTTTAAAAAAAATTAAAGTCTTTGCTATTTGTTTTAACGAGGGGTATTCACTCAGTGTTACGAAAAATTATACACTGGGGTACACAGATATCGAAAGTGCGGGAAACACCGCTTTATTTTATGCTGAAGATAATATTGATAAATTTAAAAAAAAAAACAACAAAAGAAAAAAACCTGGTGGTTCTTTATCTGACGTCTACCATTTTTTATCGAATGAACGACAATGTGGTTGGCTGGACGCTTCTTGTCCAAAAGAAAATATGTAGCGTTTGAATTAATCTAACTCTGTTCAGAGACTCATTAATTTCTCTGTATCCACGATACATTTTGTAAAAGATGTAATCTAAGAATTCTTAGCTTCACACTCACTAGGTAGAACGAAGAACTCCTGCTCCTCGCTCGATGTCGTTGTACCAAACAGCGGATGCACACCACGGGCTGGTGCCACATCGCACCGAAACACACTTCCGTTCATGCGGCTCGGCTGCTCAATGACGTACTCTCCAATCTGTTTCGTCATGCACGTTCCGTAGCTTTGGTTCGTTAGCCTGTCGAACGGGATGTCCCAGAATTCCTTGTCGTTGGCCAGTTTCATCTTTAGCTTCATCGTGGCCTCAGGTCGACCTAGATTGGCCTCGCATGTCACCGTGACCGACGTCTTGGTGTCGTCAATGACAGTTCCCGGGACGTTTAGCGTCGGGACGTCAGGCTTGCCTGTGAAATAATTAAAGCTTATTGGGATCTGTTGCAACAACTGGTGGCTACGTTAAAAGATTTCCCATAGTTATTGGAAACAAGTACACACTTTATACTAAAATAAGTATCAAATTATGAAATAAAGATATTTAAATGTGAAACGATGAATCAGTAATTTAATTTTTTTGCATTGGACATCTAAAAAATGAAATCAGCTAGAATGGTTAGCAATACTTAAGAATCTTGACTCCTCATTATATTTTCAAATTTATGACAAGGGAGCTGCTATCTCCAACCACAACAAGAAGGAGAATACTCTTCACGGTTAGTTACACTACCGTATGTTGAATAATCTTTTTAAATGCCTGTAAAATATGTGTACCGTAAACATTAAATTTCTTCGACTCCTCCAGGACAATGCCGTCAATGCGCACCCTGCAAACGTAATTTCCGGCGTCCGCACACTTTAACTCGTAGATCCAGACTTCGAGCACGTGCCTTGAATGCAGGAACCGGAAGTTAGCTACGGCGCGCAAGCTCCAGGTGGTCTCAAACCATTGAATGGTGCCATTTGGGGTAACGGCAACGATGTCTTCAGCTGACCCTTCACGCCGGATGGAGATGTCTGACCAGTCGGTGACGTTGTTAACCGAACATGCAAGACGTGAGAACCCTTGGTTGATGACGCCATGAGTTGTTTGAAATATCATGGGGAGAGCTTAAAAATACAATCGGTTAATTGATGTTTTTATATTTCTTTATAGAATGTCTGTAAGAAAAGGTACAAAATTAAACTTAACAAAGAAACAGGTGTGAGACTGGCTAGGAAAATTCTTAACTGTAGGTATCAAGAAATGTGCAATCTCTATTACTTATAGAAAACGTCTTCAGCAACATACAATGTCTTCAATAGACATACCAAATGTCTCCAACGGTCATACAAAATGTCTTCAATGGACATACCGAATTTCTCCAACGGTCATTAAAATGTCTTCAATGGACATACCGAATGTCTCCAACGGTCATTAAAATGTCTTCAATGGACATACCGAATGTCTCCAACGGTCATTAAAATGTCTTCAATGGACATACCGAATGTCTCCAACGGTCATACAAAATGTCTTCAATGAACATACCGAATGTCTCCAACGGTCATTAAAATGTCTTCAATGGACATACCGAATGTCTCCAACGGTCATACAAAATGTCTTCAATGAACATACCGAATGTCTCCAACGGTCATTAAAATGTCTTCAATGGACATACCGAATGTCTCCAACGGTCATACAAAATGTCTTCAATGAACATACCGAATGTCTCCAACGGTCATTAAAATGTCTTCAATGGACATACCGAATGTCTCCAACGGTCATACAAAATGTCTTCAATGAACATACCGAATGTCTCCAACGGTCATTAAAATGTCTTCAATGGACATACCGAATGTCTCCAACGGTCATACAAAATGTCTTCAATGAACATACCGAATGTCTCCAACGGTCATTAAAATGTCTTCAATGGACATACCGAATGTCTCCAACGGTCATACAAAATGTCTTCAATGGACGTACCGAATGTCTCCAACGGTCATTAAAATGTCTTCAATGAACATACCGAATGTCTCCAACGGTCATTAAAATGTCTTCCATGGACATACCGAATGTCTCCAACGGTCATTAAAATGTCTTCAATGGACATACCGAAAGTCTCCAACGGTCATTAAAATGTCTTCAATGAACATACCGAATGTCTCCAACGGTCATTAAAATGTCTTCAATTGGAATACCAAACGTCTGCAAAGGTCATACACATTTCTACAACGGTCATACAAATTGTACTACAAATGTTATAAATAATGCTTTAAATTACTGGACAGCCCAGAATTTCGTATGTCATTCTTACAAGTATTGTGAACCATTTAGTGCCCGCCCCGCCACCCAGACGGAGCCTGACTAATTCGGAATCAGGAAATCCGAATTAAAGACGAGACCAGTTACCTTCTGCTCCACACTTTCCATACTCAAGGTCAAAGCATTGCCCTTTCGGACATGCGAGGACGTGGGGCATCTGGTCAATACACTGGATGTAGAGTGAGCAGTTCTGGGAGTGAGGCAGAAAGCTGGAGTTCACCGCTGTGCTGCAGATTGTTTCTGGAACATGGAAGAGGACGAACAATAGCCACTTATCAGTTTGTTATGGGTTTCATTGTAATCACTGGAGATAACACTTTTTCTAATCTCATGGTTAAATATATACGTTGTTTAAAATAACTTGGTTAAATATATACGTTGGTGAAATCTCTTAGTAAAATGTATACGTTGTTGAAATCTCTTGGTTAAATATCCACACCAAAACATACACACATAGAACAAATCATATGTCATTCATTGTCCCCCTCGGCAAACAGGAACTAACTGATTTTTCAACGTTTAGTGGGGGTTGAAAATTAGATTGAATATGTTGTCATCTGCAAGTTTCATTTCCATTAAATGACGGGAAATGGGTTAATTAGCCGTCCGATGATTTCGCGAAACCTCACGAACAATGCGAGGTTAATATAAAAGATTTAATTATACTAATTATTCACAAGCTTTGGTAAATCTAACAATTTCGATAATTTAGTGAAAGGTGCGCAAATTTCTCCCTGTGGTACACTGTACCGAAACGAACCGAAGCTAAACTTAAGTTGTAACCTAACCCGAACTTCTATGAGAGGGTTTGATTCCAGACTCTACCTCAAGGGAAGCGTCAAGATCACTAGGTCAACTGAAATTGCGACGTTTACGTAGACACAATCCAAGTGCCCTTCTGAGCTCAACTTATGGTTTCGAGATGTAGAGAATGCCTTCCCAACTCACCTTTGACAATGTAGAGCACAGCTTCGTCACTGAGTGCTGTGTCCCGAGTACTCCCTGGCCCAACTAGCTCACACCTGATGGTCGTCCCGTTCACTTCCTGTATGTACGTGCCCAGTTGGTGAGACTGTGGACGGCAATCATTATAGTTCACTTAACTCTCTTAGAAATCTTTCAGTGAAAATATGGGTCTTCCCAAGACAACTCTGATTTCTTTCTTCAATATTTATTTATGGGGTGAGTTATCGTTTCTGTACAGCAACTGTATCCGTGAAGGCATGAGTTGGCGGGGGAGAGGGGGGGGGCATGGTGAGGGATCGGTATGTCATAATGTTTTTAAAAATCATACTTCAAACAAAAATCTCATATATTTGTATAATTATAACAATATATAATAGATAAATACATTAAAAAAAAACACCCATCAAATTCACAACAAGATGTATGTTGCCTTTCTACGCGAATCATATGCTATGAGAAGAAAATAATCTTAAGTTATTCTTAGGCACATTCGGCATCTCTTGCCGAAAACGTTTGTTTTGATAAGAGATTAGTGAAGTTGAAAATGCTTTGACCGAATCTCATTACCTCTCTAAATACTTTGACCGAATCTCATTACCTCTCTAAATGTTTTGACTGAATCTCATTACCTCTCTAAATTTTTTGACTGAATCTCATTACCTCTCTAAATGCTTTGACCGGATCTCATTACCTCTCTAAATTTAAAAAAAAAAAAAAAAAAAAGAATTTCGATTTTCAAATTCTAAAGAAATATTCAACACTTCTTCTTGAAACACAAATTGTCACCCATTAAAACATAAGTAATTATGATCAATTATTTCAAACAATGTTATGTATGTCCTTTGATTAACGAATTCTTATGACATACTTTTGAATCTGTTAAGGGGGATCGAAGATTGAAAGTATTTTTAAGTTACAAAACTGTTGATCGTCTCCCCTTGACAATTTTATCGTTGTATTTTCTATTACTGGATTTAGTATTTTTATTTAATGTAAGGGCTTGAAAGAACTAAAGTACACTTTAAAAAAAGGTATAAAAGTCTCTCTCTTTGACATATGTCTCTGACTTTCTCCCTGTCCGACTCTGAGAATCTCAGATATGACCTACATGACATGAAAATGTCATGCTTCTGTCTGTCCGTAAGCCACACTGACTAAATGTCATTTATCTTTCCGATACGCCACTGTAACTTACTATTCTAACGATGCACCCATCCACCGTCGAGTCCACCTCTGTAGGAAGCATGTAGACGGTGCCGTTAGGTAACTTGGCGGTCAGCTTCACGGTCCACGGTGGATGTCCCACGTCTGCCTCACAGAGNGGGGGGGGGGGGGAGGCAGACGTCAGTATTTAAACATTGACATTTTTATTCTAAGTGGCATTTTTTCCTAATATTTCGCATATTTATTTAATGGGTGTTTATTTACTTTGTATTTTGTATTAAAAATTTTATACTTATTCCTTTATATTCTTGTATTTTTTTTTTGTCTTTAAAAAAAAAAAAAAAAACTCCCATTGGAACATAGTCCACTAGCAATACCTTTCTAGAATTTACCGTCCCACCAAGCTTCTCTAACTCTTTCCAGGTCTTAGGGCGTTATTCTTAAAATTTTCGTATTGGAGATGAATTTGTACTGTCTTGAAAAAAGCTATTTAAGGCTAAAAATATGATGGTTTCTCAACTAAGCCTTAAATATGTACATCATCAGATTTCAGCTTAATTTGAGAACGGATTATCAAATGATAGATGCCAGCGTATAAGGCAACTGTAAATGTCAGGATGTAGATATAGATATGACGGGACAATGACTGTGAAGATAGACTTATAGATTACAGCCTATAAGGGGATTATGAATGTGAAGGTATAGATTCTAGGCTATAAGGGGACTATGAATGTGAAGATATAGATTCTAGGCTATAAGGGGACTATGAATGTGAAGATATAGATATAGATTCTAGGCTATAAGGGGACTATGAATGTGAAGATATAGATTCTAGGCTATAAGAGGACTATGAATGTGAAGATATAGATATAGATTCTAGGCTATAAGGGGACTATGAATGTGAGGCTATAGATATAGATTACAGCCTATAAGGAGACTATCAATGTGAAGGCATAGATATAGATTCTAGGGTATAAGGGGACTATGAATGTGAAGATATAGATATAGATTACAGCCTGTAAGGGGACTATGAAATAGATATAGATTACAGCCTATAAGGGGGACTATAAATGTCACGACGTAGTATTTACTACATGGATGGGTGAGTAGTTGGATAAGTAAAAGGATTTACATCAAGTTGCATAGACAGACGTGTGGATGTGTGGATGTGTGGATGTGTGGATGTGTGGATGTGTGGATGTGTGGATGTGTGGATGTGTGGATGTGTGGATGTGTGGATGTGTGGATGTGTGGATGTGTGGATGTGTGGATGACACCTACACACCTACACACCTTGTGTGGATGTGTGGATGTGTGGATGTGTGGATGTGTGGATGTGTGGATGTGTGGATGTGTGGATGTGTGGATGTGTGGATGTGTGGATATGTGGATGTTACATTGATGGATAAATGACTTTACTCTCGTACCAGTTAAACTCAGTCTGTCTTCACGTGATATCCTTGACCCCGATGTCTCCGTCAACGAGCACTCGATGACCCCATCGTCCAGACAGTTGACCTTGATGATGGTCACGTGGACGCTGACCTTGGACTCTGATATGTCGTAGGTCGCTCTGACCCTAGAGGCGTACAGGTTCCCAAACGTGGCCAGGCCTGAGTTAACAAGGAAACGAAAAACAGTTTAATTGTACAGGTGATTAACTGCTGGCCTTGTGTACCTCAGTTATTGTGAATAGCAGATCTCACAGCAAGGAGTAATTAGTGACATGTAAGTACCTAGGTGACACCATATAGAGCACGTAATGACATATAAGTACCTAGGTGACACCATATAGTGCAAGCAGTGACATGCAGGTACCTATGTGTCACCATAAGGAGCAATTATTGATATGTAAGTACCTAGGTGTCACCATATGGAGCAAGTAGTTTCTCAACTAGGTGTCACCATATAATATAGCAAGTTGTTTCACAACTAGGTGTCACCATATAGAGCAAAACGTTTCACAACTAGGTGTCACCATATAGATCAAGTACTTTCACAACTAGACTAGATGTCACCATACAGAGCAAGTAGTTTAACAACAAGGTGTCACCATATAGAGCAAGTAGTTTGAAAACTAAGTGACACCATTAATAATAAGCTAACATGTCATAAAGACGTCCTGATTCAATTTATATCATAAGAAAAGCCTATTTCAACATAGACTATTCTGTCTTTAGAAATCGAACAAAATACTATGTAATATCGGTGTTAGCAGACAAATTATTAACTTCTTCTACAGTGCAACTATTAGAAGCATATTGGACTTCGCTGTTACGTCCTAGTGTGGGAGTTAAAAGTCTTGCATCAAACTCCGATTAAGTAAACTAATCCAGAGAGCCAGCAATATGACACAAACTAAACATCCTTCACTTAAAGAACTATTGGAAGCAAAATGCTGTTGTTGAACAAAACAATTTTGGAGACGACATCCCACCAACTTCACCACAGATACCTACGATCACATCCCACCAACTTCATCACAGATACCTACGATCACATCCCACCAACTTCATCACATATACCTACGATCACATCCCACCAACTTCATCACAGATATCTACGATCACATCCCACCAACTTTATCACAGATACCTACGATCACATCCCACCAACTTCATCACAGATACGTACGATCAGTTTCATCAGGGTGGAATTCTTTTTATTAAAGTTTGGACCGTACGATGTAAAAATTATTTTGTTCCGCAGTCTGTACGCATTTACCAAAGTGTTTCCCAGCGGTTGCAAAAGTTCAATGCTTACTCATTAAGCCAATATTGTCACTAGGAGTTTAATTTTTATGGTATATTATGGCTAACTTTATACACCTTAGAAATAATTCAGATGTTATATGTTTAAATTGTTCTAGTTTTAAAATGTTATCTTTGTTAGAATACTATTTTATTTATCCATGAGCTGAATGCTACTATGCACAATTTAAATTTAAAAAAACAATAACAGGAATGTTCATTTATTTGGATAAATAAAAAAATCCTTTTACAATTTTTGCTTGTTGAATTTTATGGTGAGGAGTGAATTCATTCTACTGTAAATTTAGAGTATTATAGACACCGCTAAAGAATTCTTAGCTTTTTTAAGATACAATGAACTAAAATCTCTTGTCAATGGTATAAGTTCGACTGAAGACGCCTTTTAGTGACGAAAGGCAAAGATTCATTCTTTTGAGTCAGTTAAAAGCAATATTTTATTTAGTTAGGCTAAGACTTGCATGTATAGGGTAAGACTTCTTTGTTGTAGGGCAGCGGTCTCAAACTCGCGGCCATTTCGCAAGACGATATTTTGCGGGCCGATATCTGACAGTAAAGTTTAGTTTTAATGCTGCCCGCGGGTTTTCCCCAGTCAGAAAAAAAAAACGCTTCGAATATTATATATACATAAATCAAAAATTTTAATAAGTCATAATTGTGTGAATCGTAGCAATCTGAAACAGGATCCAGGGGCTTGAAGCACCGCACTTCTTCGTAAGTTTCATACATTTTACGAGTATGGACATGACTATTGAAATCCCTGTGTACTCAGTAAGGTTCAGTGGCATCATGTAATACTTAGGAGTACACCATCATCCACTTTGAAAAGCATACATCTCTTTCACAACACACGTGTCTTCATAAGCATTATGACAGGACACATGAGAACAGCATTAATATGTATGTACCTGATGAGCTCTGTATAGATATATTTGTACCTGATGGTTCCAGTTGGATGATCGTGCCAGATTGACGCCCGATCGGTGACGTGTGCGTCATGACGACCACCGACCAATCGTTGGGGTTCATCACTTCGCACGTGACAATGACTTGACCTTCGGCAGATGGTGAGCTCACATTGCTTAGTGTGATGACTGTGGACGTTTAAATAAGGGGGTGTTTCTAAAGATTTTTTTTTATTACAATCAAAATAATCCATCCCCCCCCGGACAGAAAGCGTTCAAACCTAAAGCCACAATATAATTAAAAACAAACAACGAAGTTGTAATTTTTATAACAATTTTTTTTAAGAGTTGTAAATGTTAATCTAATAAATTGTTGTAAAAGGTGACACCAATGAACTCTGCTGAATATACATTTAATGTCTTTTACATATTATTCTGTGTACGGGTATTTTTATTTTAATTGTGTGTAGGCAATACACCTATTTTAAAATCTTACATAATGGGGATAAGTGCGGCCTTTACTCGGCCTATACTGGGCCTCAGCCTATACCCGGAATTACGGAATTGAACAACTGACCCCCTCCCCGGAAAACCCCCACGCATTTGCTGCAAGCCTTCGTCTCCCTTGATTGTTGCTTGACCCACTATCCACCACGCCGGTCCAAGGGACAGTACGGGAGCGAAACTAAGATTGGACCAAAAGGATTCCATGGGGCGCGCCACAAACATAAATGAATTCAGGTTATGCATTATAAAGAAACAATAATGCTTAATTTGCACGCTAATTCCCCCCCCCCTTTTTTTTTCCTTTTTTTTTTTTTTGGGGTTTTACATTTTCTGTCAGAAAAACTGAATTTAGGGAGACGCCAAAACGCACATATAGATTTCTAATTGTGAAAGATTATCCGCGTGATAACCATCGGCGCCCTCACCTTCTGCCTGCACGCCCTAATCCACAATGACAGTATCGGCAACACTTGATGTTAGTCATTAAGATGGTTTTCTTCAACTGACAAATAGATTCTTTTACTTCAAGTTTGCGAGCACAGTTGGGCCACAAGCATACCCTCACCTCAACTGGAGTTAGTTTACGTTTGGCGATAGAGGTGGAGCTACTGCTGATCCACGGTCGTCGGTACGCCAAGCTTTGGAGACACCCTGGGGCGTTTCTAGGGTAAGTGCCGCCCGCACTGGGCAGGCCAAGGCTTTTTTCGCCACATACCACGATAAAACTCTGCAGTATGTCGAAAATACCTCCCCTTCATAAAATTAAAAAAGCCCCCCCCCCCGGGGCAGACCACCCCTCCGCCCACCCTTGCTACGCGTCAAGATAAGATAAAACAAGAAACAACGAAAACTTGGAAATCAAAAACAGATGTCCAAGGAGAGCATTAACATACGTAAAAAAAAAAAAGATATATTTTAGTCATATATCAAGAGAAGCAATTCTCGCCGAAAATTTACCTTTACCGGTATATAAAAAAAAGTCTTATTACCCTTGAGTGTATGGTATTATTTTGTCACAATTCGGTACATGATTGTCAACATTATTTTCCAGTTAATGCATAATGGCTGTGTTGCTTATGGTTGAAATGGCTAGAAAGACTTTGCCATTGTATGCTTGTACTTAGTTTTTGTCGTGTTGCGTTTGTTTTAAATGTGGTAAACTATAGATTTGTTTTTTTTTTTGACTTTGTACCGCGCTTCGAGCCTTTGGGGATGAAGCGTGTTTTTGAAATGAACTTTATTATTATTATTATTATTATTATTATATAGAAATTTTAAATATCTGTATTTTTGTTTTGTAAAGCTTGTGATCAGAATCAGAAGTATTTGAATTAACTGACATTTGCTGGAAAATAGCTGATCATTGAATATTTTTTGTTTATTGGTTTGAATAGATACGTGTATCCCTCTCCCTATCCCATCCATCCCCCACACGCTATTCCCCGCCCCAAACCTAAATTTAAATAATATACATGTATTTATATATATAAAATTAAAGAAACAATATTTTTAACTTAATTTTTTTATATTTTTTTAAAACTCTCTAACCCCCAAGAATAACGGCTTGAAATGCTTAACGGGCGTTGAATTTTTATTTGTTTCTTCAAGGAAGGTAAGTGCATTTAATTGTTTCAGCTCATACTGACCTGTGGCCGTCGATTCGGTTGTCCTTGGAGACAGGGGACTGTATGCTGTGCTAGACCCTGGCGATGTCGTCTCGGCGGTAGGCAGTGACGGACCTGTGTCTCTGGGAGCTGACCGCGTCGTCCCGTCTCTGATCACCGTGGCCGGACTTTGACCGATGGGCTGACGGCTGTCAGGAAGAATGATCGCCGTGTCGGGGAAGTCGGTGGCGTTTGTTGTAACTGGGACTGTTGAAGTAACTGATGCTGCTGTTGTTGTTGTTGTTGTCTTGACCGTTTGGTTGTTGGATGGCGTTGAGCCAAGAGTTAGTTCTGCAGAGATAATTCAAGAATATGACGCTTAACATCTGCGTTTATCGGGAGTAGAAATTGGTCGTTCTCTAAAAATGCGTCGTTCTGTAGAAATTTGGCATTTCGTATAGTAACGTGTTCTGTTGAAATTGGTCGTTTTGTAAAAATGCATCGACCGCATGACTCCCAACGCAAAGGGAATGTAACGTCGTAACATGATGACCTGTTGCCGTTGATGGATATGAGGCCTGGGTGGCGGTTAAAACCCATGCCGATGATTTTAACTACGCGGCCGTGAGAAAGCCGCTCCTACGCAACCGTTTCGTCCCAGCTTTCCGTCCCGACCGAAAGACTCCCGGGGCGGTTGGGGGGGGGGGTAACGCAACATCTTTCCTCCGGAGTGGAAGCAAACCCGCCCAGACCCTTAGGGAGAGCGGACCGCGAACGCTTGCAACGCATCGTTTTCGGTCGACCGGGCGTCTCCCAGGGGAGAGAGAGGTTCACGGCGTGCCACAGCACGGTCCGGTGAAGGGGAAGCACGGCACCTGGCCCGTGTTGTGGTGTGCCGGGGGGTGGGGGGATTAAGAGCTCGTACAGCTCGACGGCTCACCGAACCATTTCCCAATGAGACATATTTAGTAAACATACGTCATTCTTTTGATAATAGTCGTTCTGACAACATTGAATTAGTCTGATTTAGAATGACATAAAGTTGTCCGGATTTAATGATGTGTAATCGGCCCACTTCCGGTCTGTGGCGTTGGAAAGGTGGGGAGGGGGTGGTATTTTCGGCAAGCAATGATGATTTTTTTCTTGGAAGGAGCGGCAACAAAGCTGGTTCATCTTAGGTGACCTCAACCCTAGCTATGCCACTGTATTCCGTCATATTTTTTTCTCATTCATCCGTATAAAAGTGGCTTTAAGTATTTGCTAAGTACAAAAACCTTTTATAGGTATGAGGCCGCTAAATTGTCTTCCGTAAACTTTTTTTTGTGTTCAAACGCCAATACCATCAAATCTACTGGCCAATGTATTCGGGCTGCAATCAGTGGCTTGAGAAAATTTGGGGGGGGGGGGGGGTGATCAACACTCGGGTCATTGCATTGTTTTCTTGATATGGACAAAGACAGAACATTTCTTTCGAGCAAGTGGGGGTGGCAAACATTTTAGCCCGTGTTAGGTTGCCCTAACCCTCGCGATGCCCCTGCCTTCAAAAGTTTGTTATTTTGTCAACATCTCCTTGATCTTTCTTTCATGATTGCGATTGTGTCACCAGCTGGGGGACCTAACGTGACGGGCATTTTCGTGTGCCTAGTGATGTCATATAATGAAAACGAGAAGAGTGGCTTCGTGATGTTTGTTCACTAACATTCTCTTTCAAAGATGCAGTCCGGATACAATGAGAAAATACATTTTTAAACGGTCTGTTAACCTACAACACAAGAACAACGTCGGAGACATGTCTAGACATGAAAATAGGCCTTTTGGTTTTAAACGGTTGAACAATCCTTTTGCCTATTGGATAGCCGGAGATTTTTTTATATCTAATTCCAGATCCATTGGTAGAGTTTTCCATTGCTTTAAAGCTTGAATACTGAAACAAAAAGAAGTCGAATACCCTATCCAGTATGACGGCTTTATTCCTTCCCCCATAGTGTTATGGAAGTTTCTTTGTACAGGTAGTAATAGATCATTTATAACATATTGGCAGCACAGTGATAGAGGGGTTAAAGAAGTGTTCGAATTCTATCATTTTGTTATGCCAGAACAACTCATCGAGAGCTAATCTTGAGTAAGGGCCATAGTATCTTGCTCATTATTACACCAAATGCACTGGTGATATAGTCTTTTCTGGCTGTCTGGGTCTATAGAAATAATGTCCAGAAGGAAGTTGCCACCAACCACCAGTGACCAATGCTATCTTATAACTAACATACCAAATAAACTTTAATTTAGCAAATACAGTATACATTAAGAGGGGGGGGGGGAGGGCGTTTCATTTGGGTCACCACAAGCTTTCGCGCCACCTGATCTTCTGGCCAGGTCACTAACAAGAGGGCCAGCTGATCCTCTGGCCAGGTCACTAACAAGAGGGCCAGCTGATCCTCTGGCTCAGTCCTTAACTTTCGAGCCAGCTGGTGCTCTGGCCAGGTCACTAACTTTAGGGCCAGGTGATCATCTATCTAGGCCACTAACTTTGGGGCCAGCTGATCCTCTGGCCAGTTCACTAACTTTGGGGCCAGCGTATCATCTGGCCAGGCCACTAACTTTAGGGCAAAATAATACTCTGGACAGGTCACTAACTTTCGGGTCAGCTGATCCTCTGACCAGGTGACTAACTTTAGGGCCAGGTGATCCTCTGGCCAGGTCACTAAAGCTCATACCTGGGCTGTGGAGTTTTATCTCGGGCTTATCACCAACGGTCACGAACTCCAGCTTAGCTTCTGCGCATGACCGGCACACAACGAACTCCCCCAGCTGCAGGGCGTCGTCCAGCTTCCAGTCGGTGGCCACCTCGGCGGACCCAATGACGTTCTCCACATCCTGGGGTGACCGTATCAGACCCTCGTCCACGAATGTGATGGACGACGTGGCGTAGATGCTTCCGTTTCTATGGGAGAAAACAAGTGGTGTAGAAGGTAAACCATCGTAATCAAGCAACCCCTTGGAGCAAAGATTTTCTTATGAATCCTTCATAAAATGTGATGTCAAACTAAGGAGGGTGGGATAAAAGTTTGACAAAGCATGTATACAAATATCGCACTTTATAAGAATACCAATTAATTACAGGACTAACACTGGGCGATGCAGTGCGTAGTGCTGAAGACAGAGAGGAATGGAGGAGGATGGTTCACATGTCATCTGTGGCACCCCAACGGTCCAAGGACTAAGGGACGTGAGGATGAGGAATTAGTGCTCGTCACCTCCATTGCCCACAACAGCAACCTTTATTTTATTCCCCTGAACTCTAACCATATTCTAATGACCCACCCGCCTTTACACCGCGCCTTCATTTTCAAACAAAGTTTACTGCTGTCTGAACTGATCTGGCCGGGCTTCAAGCTTTCTTAACATGTTTATTACAGCCGCTAATCATTTAAACTTTGACTACAGCACTACCCTCCTGGGACGTAGCTGGTCTCGGGGTCCTAGCCCCACTGCTGACGTCAAAAAGTTAATATATTTTATAAGGCAGTAAAGCACAGCATTGTATATTGCTCAAAGCATTGTTAAAATTTCAACTACGCCCCTGATTACCCCCACCCCCCGTATTTGTTTAGTGTTTCCTGCCCCCTACCCCAATCTGTCTCCAGCCCCCCCCCCCTGGTCCCCATAACCCAGCCTAGACAATAGCTAAGGTAGTATCTTCTTGTCGACCGATGAGAATGCCCCCATGGTCACGTTTCCCACCAACTGAACGGTTCATTACCCCCCCCCCCCGTATTTGTTTAGTGTTTCCTGCCCCCTACCCCAACCTGTCTCAGACCCCCCCCCCCCTGGTCCCCATAACCCAGCCTAGACAATAGCTAAGGTAGTATCTTCTTGTCGACCGATGAGAATGCCCCCATGGTCACGTTTCCCACCAACTGAACGGTTCAATTCACCGAGCCTACCACCGAGGGCAGAACAAGAGTGAAGATGGAAGATGTGAAGATAACAACAACACAATGTGTAAGGTATAACCAGGACTTCCTTAAACCAACCCATAGAATGACAGTGTTTTAAAATCTACATTCACTGGGTGCGACCTCAATATGATAATTTTTATATAGTTTTAAACAGTTAGTGTGAGTGTCTAAATTTGCTTACAAATATTGAGAAGAGATAAGAAAACTTGGTCAAAAAAAAAATCAATTCACCGGTTACCAATGATTCACCTCGATAGAAACCATGTCACGATAGGTTTTATGGGCGACCTTGGCGGATGCTTGTAAAGACCTTCATTTGCATAAAATATTACATTTATTTAAGACCATTTTTTTCCAAAGACCTCACACTACATTTAGTCCTGTGTAGTAACAATCTAACAATTTTTAGTCCACATAATATTTCGTTCATAATGTTTTTAACAATTTTTTCTTCTACTTTTTTTATGTCAATTTCTGTCAAGCATCCGGTTTGACTATGTCTGTTTTACCTCTGATTGGCCAGCATTTTTTAAAATCTGAATGCCTCTTTACACATATCACAATCTTTGAGAGTTTGTTGATTGACCTGATATCTGTTGCCAGTAAATCCCATTGAAATGAAATAAATTAATTCAATAGTCTGAAATCAGTAAATCCAATTTATCTGAAATCAGTGATCTCATTTACATGAAATCAGTAAAGTTAAATACCGGAAATGAAAACTCCTATTTGCCTAAAATGTAGCCATCACTATTGATCATTTGTACGCAGTTCACTTTGCCTAAAATCAACAATAAATTGATAATTCAGTTTAAATCTTATAAAGTAACCCCCCCCCCCCAAGGACATTATTTATTCAGATTTACCTGAAATAAAGTATCTCATTTCTGCTGTAAACAGTTGACAGATTGGATCTCAGAAACAGGTCATCAATCTCCAGGCTGTAGGACACAGACAGGTTTTTGAAAGCCTCAGAACTCTGGTCCAGCAGTTGCATCTGGAAGTTCCTGTTTAGTATTTTTAACGTCATGTTGGCCAGAACAACGGCTGGGAGAAATAAAATAAGTTTTTTTTTTTTTTTTAGTGACATAGAGGAGGTGGTCGAGGATATTAACGCGATCAACGATGACATCATTAATTGTTTAGAACTCTATATCCAGCTTTGCATTTTATGTTCAAAGTCACTTCAAGTCGTCTGTTTCTTTACGAATAAAAGAAAGCGTGCTTCTCAAGAACAAAGTCCTTCAATTTTCATTTTTAGTGGGAAAAGAAAACGATAGCTTATCTTAATTGTTTATAGATTGAGAATGGTCCACATATTATAAAATTATAAATTTGGAGATATATTTGAATTTAGTTTGAAGATGCAATTAGAAAGGAAAAAAGATTAGTTTAAGCAACTTATCATGAGAGATTGTGGTAGAGTGACAGAGCAAAAAAAAATAATTTATATATATATAAAGATATATATATATATATATATATATATATTACATAGAGAGCGTAGGAGAGACAGAGAGAGTCCCACACACATAGAGATAGAGAGGGGGGAAAGGGGGAAAGAGATAGAGATGAATAGAGAGAAAGGAAGACAGAGCGACAGAGAAAAACACACCCAAAGACAGAGAGAGAGACACACACACACAGAAAGCACACGAGAGAGAGAGAGAGAAAGTGAGATAGAGGGGGCAATAAGATCCAATGTGATTCTCCTCATACTCATATCCCTTAGTCCTTGGACTGTTGGGGCGCCATAGATGACATGTAAACCATCCTCCTCCATTATATTCCTCTCTGTCTTCAGCACTACGCACTGCATCGCCCAGTGTTAGTCCTGTCCACTCTTTGATGTTATCCTCCCATCATTTTCTTTGTCTTCCTCTTCTTCTCCCTCCTCTTGTGGTGCCCTGCAATATTTCTTTGGCAAGCCCTTGTTTCCTTGTTACGTGGCCGTACCATTGTAGTTTGCGTTTTTTCATAGTCACCAGTAGGTCATCGTACTCCCCAATTGCCTGACGAACCCTTTCTTTCACTGTATCATTGGAGATATGGTCACTATAGCAAATGCCCAAAATGCTTCTGAAGCATCTCATCTCCATCGCCTTGATTTTCCTTTCAAGATCAGCTGTTAATGTCCAGGATTCACAGGCATACAGGAAAATGGAGAGGACAAATGAGCGCATCAGCCTGATTTTGGTGCTGGGGGCTATATTTTTGTCATTACATATTTTCTTGAGCTTCTTTAGTGCTGTTGTAGTCTACGCAATCCTAGACATCACTTCGGGCTTGGAGCCTTCTTCTGAGACTATTGCTCTTAGGTATTTGGAGCGGCCGACAATTTCTAATCTTTCCTCCCCGACCTTAATTTCAGTGGTGATGCCTGCGGTATTATTTGTCATCAGTTTTGTCTTTTCGGCACTGATTAGCATGCCATAGGACGACGAGGTCTTATCGAGACGCTTTACCAGGTCGGCTAGCTCTTCTTCGTTCCCAGCCAGCACGTCTATGTCGTCCGCAAAGCGTAGGTTGGTGATTGTTCTGTCACCAATGTTGACTGTCCCTTCAGGCGCTTCCAGAGCATCTGACACAATTCTATCTAGGAAGATGTTGAATAGGGTGGGGGAGAGCAGGCAGCCTTGTCGTACTCCAACCGTGGTCTTGAACCATTCTCCGATGTTGTTGTTGAGGAAGACTGCACTGTTGGCCCTTATCATAGAGGTTGCATATCATGCTGGTTAGGTTTGTGTTGATGTTGTAGTGCCTTATGGTTGCCCATAAAGCAGCATGCCAAACACTGTGAAATACTTTCTTGACGTGAACAAAGACGTGGCATAGGTTTTGCTGATGTTGAGCATATTTCTCACATTGTATTCGGAGGTTTAGAATCTGCTCAGTAGTGCCCCGTCCTTGTCTGAAGCCCATCTGTTCTTCAGCAATGATTCTGTCGGCATATGGTTTTAGTCGGTTCAATATGATCTTCAGCATGACCTTGCTTGGATGGCTTATTAGGCTAATTGTGCGATAGTTTTGTCATAGCTGTAGGTTACCTTTTTTTGGGGAGGGTGACGATGAGTGATTGGGTCCATGGTTTGGGCCATTCTCCTGTAAGCCATATTTTGTTACAAATATTGAATAGGGCACTTATCATTGCTTCTCCTCCTTGTTTCATCAACTCGGCAGGGATATTATCCATTCCTGCGGCCTTTCCTGTTTGGAGTGCTTGGACTGCTGCTTCTACTTCTGCGCGGAGAATAGGGTAGTTATCATTGTCTGCTGCTGGAGGGACATTAAGGATCTCTGGGTCTATCTTTATACTTTCATTAAAAAGCTCTGAACAGTATTCAGTCCATCGTTTGATGATTATCATTTTCTTCGGTCAAACATTTACCAATTTTATCCTGTATGGTAGTACTACGTCCTTGTTTGGCAGTGGTTAGTTCTTTCACCAACTGTTAAGATTTTTTGCCATTGTTTTTCTTCAAGCAGTTTTCAATGGCGTAGCATTACTCTTCACTCCAGTTCTTCTTTGCCCTTTTCATACCTTTTTTGATGGCTTGATTAACTGTCCTATATTTAATGTCCCCCTCTGTATTTAATCTCCAGCGAGATAGTATTGTGAGAATGACTTTTTCTGTCACTTCTGTTTTGTTCACATGTTTAGCCAAGACAATTAACACATCAATCAGTTGTAACGTATTACTTTTTTTCAAAGAATCGCTTCACGTCTTTTATAAAACTGATTCGATGCCACAATCCTGGTAAAAATGTGGCTGATTTTGAATATTTGGTTATTAGACAAATATGTTATTTCTTAGCATTTCATACACATAATATATTATATATATGCAGAGGAGTAGGACTATTTAGTGGAGCTATGGCAGCATGATTTCCCCATGTCAGCTGCTCGTGCCGACTGGGGAAACCAACACCACTTTGCTCGAGTGGTGTACACGTGATCTGCCTCTTCGTGGCGTTGCTGACCAGTACGGATTAACCTCCGGAAGCCAAAGATCACACACGTCCATGTCAGAAGGACCCACTGAGCTAGGAGGGGGGGGGACGCAAAGCCCTCTTTCACTGGGAGGAAGATATTTTGCTCAAACCACTATTACTCATGACAATGCAAAATCTATCATTAACGCAGGTTCGACTGGGGGGGGCTTGGACACGATCCTGCCCCTCCGACCGTGGCATCCTCAAAAGGCCCTCGATACCCACTGTCGGGAGACTGGGTGGGACCGAGTAAAGCTACAGATGTGGTGCGTGGACTGCATCCTCTCCCCGCGGATGTCCCCTTGGGGAGGGCGTCCCCTCTCGCACGTGTGACGCTTGACAGGCGCGTGCGAGGCCAACAAACGACTGGTCGAGAACGAATAGGTGGCACGGGACACCTCAAATATTCCCTGATTGTGTTACAATTGAATGTGTGTGGAATCAGGCAAAAGTCACACGAAGTAACCAAACTACTCCACGAGCACGGCGTGGATGTAGGACTGTTCCAAGAAACAATGCTTCACGGGAAGCCGTTTCACATCACTGGTTACTCGCTATACCATTGCAAGTGTGGGCGATGCCAAGGCATTACCACAGCGGTGCGCAATGATCTCACGGTGGAGATCATTGAGTGTAAACGTTACGCAAATACTGACACCCTGTCAGTAAAAGTCACTAAATGTGGGAAAACGTTCGCCGTGACGAACATTTACAATTCTCCAAGCAATGTGATCACGATCCCCACCCACGGGGAGACGATCTTCAAACGGACTATAATTGCAGGAGATTTTAATGCCAAATCCCCCATGTGGGGTTATCCAGAGCGCAACGGCTCTGGTAAGCACGTGGAAGAGGTATGTCTCGAGACCAACCTTATCAGGCTCCAAGACGAGAAAAGCACGCCCACTCTTCTCCATTACGGCCATGGAACGGAGTCCAGGCCAGACCTGACGCTCGTGTCCGCTGATCTCGCGGGACATCAGGTCCTTAATGTCCTTAATGACATTGGCAGCGACCATCTGCCCATACTGCTTAGGGTTGACTTGGGACAGGCCAAAACCAAGTGCGATAAACGCCACTGGCTCTTTCGTAAAGCCAACTGGCAAAATTTCCAAAGTCAGTGCGAGACCAAGCTCGGACTAATTGCAGTCGACGTGGCCGACTCAGACTTAGATGTTGCTTTCGAGAAGTTCAATGACGTCCTCCTAGAGGTCGCCCGTGTGACGATCCCGAGAACGACCGGGAAGCGACCGTACAAGCCTTTTTGGAACAAAGAGCTTGCAAAACTCGTGAAGCGTAGAGCAAAAGCTCGGAAAGAAGCCACGAGGAAGAAAACACCGGCTGCTCGTGCCGGCTACAATCACCTTACGGCTAAAGTCCGAGCAGCTGTTCAAAAGGCGAAAAAGTCGAAGTGGGTTAGCACGTGTGAAAAACTCAATCTTCTAGACGGCGGGAAGGTGTGGAACCTGCTCGGGAGTCTCTCTGGTGCGGGTAAGGCCAAAAACCCGCAACCATTAATATCGGACAAAGGTGTCGTGGCGAGCGACAAGGAAAGAGCCAATGTACTGAATGTTCACTTTGCCGCAGTGAATAACGAAGCCAAAGTGTTGAAAGAGACCCCCGAGCATAAGGAAATTCGCCGCCTGAAGAAAAGGGGAGCTCGTATCCAGCGTACTGGACCCCACCCTGAGATATTCACAGTTCCTTTCACAATGGAAGAATTGCAAACCGCGCTCAAAAAGTGCTTGCCGGCGAAAGCACCAGGCCCAGACAAAGTTCACAATGAAATGTTAACCCACCTGGGTAAACGGGGGAGAGAACTTCTGCTGGCTCTCATTAACCGAACTTGGACTACAGGTATTTTACCGAAAGTGTGGAAGCAGGCCATAGTGGTTCCCGTACCAAAGGAGGGAAAACCAGGCCATTTACCAGGTAGCTACAGGCCAATATCGCTAACGTCCTGTGTGGGCAAAGTGGCCGAGCGAATGGTGAATGGACGACTCTACTGGTTTTTGGAGAGTGGAAAGCACCTACCACCGACGCAAGGTGGCTTCCGTAAGGGTAGGCAGCCCATGGACCAGGTGGTCCGTCTTGTTCAGTCTATGACCAATGAACTCCAGAAGAAAAATCATTCATTGGCAATTTTCTTTGACCTCAAGCAAGCATATGACCGCGTGTGGCGCGTTGGCCTCATGCATAAATTCCAGAAGTTGGGTGTCACTGGAAACATGTCCGGGTGGGTGACGGACTTTCTCAAGGACAGATATATTGTCACACGGGTTGGCAATAGTCTATCGAAGCAGCTTGCTCTAGAGGACGGACTCCCCCAGGGGTCTGCCCTCAGCTGCACCTTGTTCTTGGCCTATGTCTATGACTTGCAAGAGGGATTAGTGTCCGATAATGCCATGTTCGCTGATGATTTAGTAATCTGGACTTCTGGTCCTAACATCAACCACTTGCAGAACCGGCTGCAAAACGATCTCCATACCATCGAGGACTATGCGAGACGGTGGAAAATGGTTGTGAACACTGAGAAGACGGTCTATTCTAAGTTCACTAACGGAAGAAAGGTGCTTGAGACCGATGTTAAACTCTCCATAAATGGGAAAGATTTGGTATGGGACAGGACTCCAGTCTACTTGGGGATTAAGTTGGATCAGAAACTCCGACTCCATCACCACGTACACGAACTATGCGCCAAGGCTTCACAAAAATTGGGCTTGGTGAAAAAGCTAGCTTGCACTGAATGGGGGGCAGATGCAAGACTGTTGAGGTCGCTCTACCTTAGCAGTGTGAGAGGAACAATGGACTACAGTTTGCCCGTCCTAGCCTTTGCAAGCCATACGGCTTTGGAGGAACTGGACCGCATCCAAAACCGTGCTCTAAGGTTTGTTTGCGGGGCAATACGAACCACACCCACGGCGGCGGTGGAGATCATTTCCAATGTCGAACCGCTCGAGGTCAGGCGAGAGAAGGCAGTCCTTGCGACGGTAGAGCGTTACCGCCGCATGGACAGAAAGGAACCCTGTTTCAAATTACAGGAAGAATGGGAGAAAAAGTCCAGATTGAAGCGACCATCCTTCATGGACATGGTTCACAGTCTTGAAAAAGACGTCTTTCTGCCCAGAAACAGGGAAAAAGTGAAAGTGATCCCCGCGCGGGGACCACACAAAAGTCTTCCCCTGCCGGACATTCGACTGGAAATGGTTGATGCCAAAGCCAGCGAAGACAGTCCTCAATTAGACCCATCAGAGGCTGTGCAACGCACGATTGACGCCTACCCGAATAGCTTGGTTAAAGTCTTTACGGACGGCTCATGTTTCACGGAGGAAAAGCGTAGTGGCTATGGTGTCCTCATCCAGTATCCCGCAGAGATAGCTCCACCCGAGGAGCTATCAGGCCCATGCGGTAGGAATGCAACAAGCCTCGATGCGGAAATTGAGGCGATACTGGTAGCTCTTAAGAGGTTGAACCAACGGCTAGCCAATCGGAAGTCCTTCCCGGACGTTGTGGTCTTCACCGACTCTCGTTCTGCTCTCGAACTCATGGGGGAGAGTTAGGCTCCATCCATGCACATGGCCCTAAGGTAATCTTCCAGCTAATCACTTCGCGCTTAGAGGCGTCGCTTCCTGACAGGGCAGATTTCTTAGCCCAAGAAGGCGCAGCCCTACCTCAACCAGACAATCCCATGACTCAGGTCGGAGTCACTGCCTGGTTGAAAGACCATTTCAGGAGAAAATGGCTTGGAAAGTGGGACACGGCCACTACTGGACGACAGTTTTACCGGGAATTTCAGCGGCCGAGCAAAAGCGACCCATGGTGGGAACTTAGTCGTAGAGAACAAAGCCTTATCACACAGATGAGAACTGGGCACTGCGCCACGCGCAGTTATCTCTACCGACTCGATAACAGAAGGGAACTTTTGTGCCGACAATGTGGACACGAAGAGGAGACAGTAGCCCACTTGGTTGTCACGTGTCCGGACAGTGGGATGGGGGCCAACGGTAGGAATCCGGAGGCCTGCCTTAATGACCTCCTTTACGGAAGCGCCCAGCAGATGAGGCGCGCCGTACGCATCGTGTCAAGGGTCCTAAGAGAGTAATCTCGCACCCTTTTTGAGTATTAATCTTTATTAGTGGAGCTATGGAGTGGAGCTATGGAGTGGGACTATTGAATGGAGCTATGGCTGGGAAAATCTAGTGGAGCTATGGAGTGGAGCTATGGAGTGGAGCTATGGAGTGGAGCTTTGGAGTAGGACTATGGAGTGTGACTATGGAGTGTGACTTTTCTTATTCAAATGCGAAATATATGACAGTACAGAAAAGCAACTGAAGAGAAAGATGATTGATGATGATTGATGACTTTGATAGCGCTTGTGTCCATGCTATTCTAGCTTGGTCAAAGCGCTGTGAAATCATAAACTAATATAATAACGATAATCAGTGGCGAAGCTAGGGTTAGTGCCACCACCCCAACCACACTTTCCAATTAATAAAAACTCCCCAATTGGGCCGAAAATACTGCCTCTCCATATGAAGAAAACAAGTGCCGCCCATGACGACCGTCCCGTCATCAACCCCCACCCCCATTCTTCCCTTCCTACGCCACTGACGACGACATAAGCAAGTATTGAAGAAAAGCTCAAAATATGCAAACAATCATGACGTCGTAAGAACAAGTGGGAAGTTAAATTTTGATTCGCCATTCCTTCATTGGAGATGTAGACAAAGGCGAACTTTATCTCTTGAGTATAAAAACAAAAAAGATGATTTGTTTTCCAGACACCTTGGTAGCCAAATTTAAAAAAAAAAAAAATTGGGTCAGTTTCAAATAGAAATGGACGAAAGACCGTAATATTTAAAACTAAGAAACCCATGTCCCCCTCCCCACCTTTTTTCTTGGGGGTGGGAGGGGGAGTTAAGTGGTCAGTAATATATTGCCGTCGTTTCGTAAGAGGGATGAGTGTAAACGTAAAAATAAAGATAATACTTACAATAGTTCCGAGGTGCTGCTTGGGGCAATCTGCCTGTCAAACATAACAAACAAAACGAGTTACTATGAGCGGTCAAGTTTATTATTATTATCGCAACACTTTTTATGATTATTGATGGAAACAAAATCGAACTGTTTTTTGGTGTATACTTCATCCATAAACGTGTAACAGGCCAACACCTCGTGGCACAGGTCAACCCCTCGTGGCACAGGTCAACCCCTCGTGGCACAGGTCAACCCCTCGTGGCACAGGTCAATCTCGTGGCACAAGTCAACCTTTCGTGGCACATGTCAAGCCCTCGTTGCACAAGTCAAGCCCTCGTGGCCCAACCCCTCGTGGCACAGGTCAACCCCTCGTGACACAGGTCAACCCCTCGTGGCACAGGTCAACCCCTCGTGACACAGGTCAACCCCTCGTGGCACAGGTCAATCTCGTGGCCCAAGTCAACCTTTCGTGGCACATGTCAAGCCCTCGTTGCACAAGTCAAGCCCTCGTGGCCCAACCCCTCGTGGCACAGGTCAACCCCTCGTGACACAGGTCAACCCCTGGTGACACAGGTCAACCCCTCGTGACACAGGTCAACCCCTCGTGGCACAGGTCAAGCCCTCGTGACACAGGTCAAGCCCTCGTGGCACAGGTCAACCCCTCGTGGCACAGGTCAAGCCCTCGTTGCACAGGTCAAGCCCTCGTTGCACAGGTCAAGCCCTCGTGGCTCAGGTCAATCCCTCGTGGCACAGGTCACAGGTCAAGCCCTCGTAGCACAGGTCAAGCCCTCGTGGCACAGGTCAAGCCCTCGTGGCACAGGTCAATCCCTCGTTGCTCAAGTCAAGCCCTCGTGGCACAGGTCAAGCCCTAGTTGCACAGGTCAAGCCCTCTTTGCACAGGTCAATCCCTCGTTGATCAAGTCAAGCCCTCGTGGCACAGGTCAAGCCCTCGTTGCACAGGTCAAGCCCTCTTTGCACAGGTCAAGCCCTCGTAGCACAGGTCAAGCCCTCGTCGCACAGGTCAAGCCCTCGTGGCACAGGTCAAGCCCTCGTTGCACAGGTCAAGCCCTCGTGGCACAGGTCAAGCCCTCGTAGCACAGGTCAAGCCCTCGTGGCACAGGTCAATCCCTCGTTGATCAAGTCAAGCCCTCGTGGCACAGGTCAACACCTCGTGACACAGGTCAACCCCTCGTGGCACAGGTTGACCCCTCGACTATCACGACTAGTGCTCTTAAACTAAAACTGGAAATGTTTGAATTACTTCAGCATAAACCATCACACCAGTTTTTCCGTCAACTAACGTTGATACAAATATATCTTACTTTTAATTTGTCCTGACATATTGCAATATTGCAAGGAATTGTTTTAAAGGGAACTAAATAACAAACGCTAATTTATTTATTAATTAATTTATTTATTTGGGCATTTTTATATAGCTCTAAGCGCTTTACAATTATTAAAACATGTAAACTAAGTAAAATTAAAATGAAAAACCTTAGACACTAAGATAGTAACTACTATACTATAGAAACAATTAAAATGGCTATGAAACGAGTACTTTTGGTACGTTTTGGCCTATACTACAGGATCAACCCGAGACAGAAAATGAGGCAGGGCAAGGAGGTGCATCACAAGTCATAGGCGGACCTAAACAGATGGGTTTTAAGGGACTTTTTGAAAGTGGACGAGGTTTCACAATGACGTATGTGGAAGGGGAGCTGGTTCCAAGGCTCATGGAAAGGAGCGTTCACCGAGGGTCTTAGTTTTGGTTCTCTGGATTGAGAGGGTTCTATTGTCAATTGAAGAGCGTAGTTGTCTTGTGGGGATGTAAGGAAGCAACAGTTCAGAGAGATAGATAGGAAAGTGAGGGTCAGTGAACGAGTTGAAGCAAAGATTGGAAGACTTGTACTTGATTGGAGAGGATATTGGAAGCCAGTGGAGTTGCCGCATGTGTGGTTCAATGTGGTCATGTTTCTTTGATTTAAAAATGAGTCTGCATGCTGAGTTCTGTGCCTTCTGAAGTTCGTCTATGTGGTGTTGAGGAATGCCTGCAAGAAGAGTGTTACAGTAGCCAAATTTTGAAAGAATGAGTGAAGAGAAGAGAGTTTTTGTGGCATCAAAGGAGGTGTCTAATGGTGCTGATTTTTCTAATTAATGATCAATTTCCAATTGCCGTGTACTGCAACAGAATACTTTTTCCCCTTGCCTAGATCTAACCAGTTATAATCAATACCAAAAATAATTACCTTTTGTAGTTCCCAGAGTGGCGGCCAAGACAGCAGCGACGACAGCCACCGCGACTATCAGCAAAACAATGAGAAGAAATATCACGTGATTCCTTTTACGGCGTCTGTTCTTCTCATCGAAATCCTCCCTCATTTTTGAAGACGACTCCCCAGCACTCCCCGATTCAAACTCGCGGCCCGTGTCACCTCTGAATGAAATCTTGAAGGCGCCCTCGGGCACATTGTCTACATTGGCTTGAAACGATGAAGCTGGATTCTCGTTCCTTGCAGGTTTCCGGGAGCTGCCACCGTGACTTCCGTAACTATCCACGTTGCTGGAATTTTTCTTTGAAACATTCTTCTTCCTGTCCTTGGCTGAAAATCGATTTAATTTTTCCTCTTCGACGTTTTCCCTCTTGTCGTAGATCTGTCGGATTTTTTCGAATTCGTTCTTGATGGAAATGTCAAGGTCGTCGAAGTTTTTGGGCAGACTGGACCGTTTGGGGACGATTTTGTTGTTGAAGTTAAACGAGCTCGGACTCGGACTGCCCGGCCTGGCGTTGGGGTCACTTCCGGTGAAGGCGCTCGTGGGCTGATAGGGTTGAAGATTAAAGGACGTCGTCTCAAGAGGGTTAGGACGTTGATGCGGAGAAAACATTGATTTGTGGGGAACATTTTGTGTAGGATACGGCTTCCCTCGATCGGGTAAATTAAAATCCCTGTTACTCTTTAGGCTAGAATCGCCTCTCCATTGTCCTTGTTGCGGTGGTATGGGTTCGTATGACCGGGTAGCAGGGTCATCATGTCTAAAATAAGGGTCAAGGCCGGGTCGTGAGTTTTGATTCCCCCAATAAATATCGCCATGTTCCCGTCTGCCCCTGTTGAGAATGGGATTCATCATCCAACCCGAACCGTATTGTACCGAGTCCAGGTCTTGACCGTGCTGTCCGTCACTGAGGGTTGCGATGACGTCATTCTTCTTATAAACGTGCGTTCTGTTTGTCGGATCGGCATCTTCCCCCAAGGGCGCCATCCCGCTGTGCCATCTGAGGCTGACACCACCAAAGGGCGTGGACGAGCCCTGTGCACCCTTTTCACTCATCTTTAGCTTACGCCTCTCCCAAAGACTCAGTTTAGGTTTTTCCACGCCCCTGAAAGAATTGGCCCGGTGAGGATTTTCTGATCGTAGGATTTTAAGAGGGGGTAACTGTCTAGAAGGCGCAGACCAGTAGGGTGAACTGGGATGAGAATGTGTTGGATCTGTCATCCCGTGCAGGTTGTCTGTGCTCGTGATCGAAGGGTGGTCACCATTACGCTGGTACATCCCCGGAGGGTGTGATGCGACAGACGAAGTTCCTGCGTGGTGCGACGACGGTGGAGATGATGCTAATCCAAGACGCGGTAAACTGCTGATGGCGTATCCACTGTTCAGCGCGCCACCTGCTGGCGTGTACTGGAACGAACTAGGGCTGTCTCTAATGAGATTATATTTATCGTCGTCGACTTCCCAAGAGCCGTGTCTTCTGTTATGGCGACCATCCATTGTCTAAGACCTACAATTATAGGCAATGAAATATAAGTAAAAAAAACACACAAAATGCCTAACAAACGTTAAAGCCTATATCTACCGACTAGTTATAATCAGGTCATCTAAGTGTTTTTAAGAAGAGAAGAATGACAAATGATGGCGATAAATTTTAACAACACAATATATTCAGAAAGCTTGGGATAATAACAATCCTTAAATCCTAATGGTTTAACCAGTGAGAACATCAGCTAGCTTTCCCTGGGATCCCAATCAAAGTTGTTAACATCGTCTCCCAAACCCCCCCCCCCGCCCCACAACTCCCTACCCCCATTACAACCATACTAAATTTTTAAAAGAAAAATAGATTAACATCAAGTAAAGAGCTTGTAGTGTTCAGTCTGTTCCTTGAAATTTTGTTTGACATTTTATTAAGAACAAACTTAACATCAAAACGTTATATGTTTTTAATCTACAGCAGTTTCAGTCATCTACTAGAAGCCAATTGATTATTAAAAAAACCATATCGAACGGAAAACACCAGACGTCCTCCAATGGTGTAGAAAATACAGAGAATGTGTTTGCGATGCATTGATCAAACACTTACTGTTGTAGCATGTGTGTTGACCTGTTTTTGTTCACCACGAACTGTGGTATGCAACTCCCCCCCCCCCTTTTTTTCTGATTTTAACGTTGCCGACTAAATGTGTAGCGCACTACCACACCCACCTCTCTCTTGATTGGGAAAATCTTGTTTTCGATTTAATTTGTTCTAAAGAACGATATCCGACAATGCAATTTCTATTTAAAAAAAAAAAATTCTGGAGGATTCTTACTCCATCCCTATAAATAAACTTACAGTTTTCCCAACTGGGAGAGATTTGCTAGATTTCCTTGTAACGGAACTTAAGAGATTTAATATACTTATAGGAATCTTACAAGATTTTAATCCTTCTGTGTATATATATAACTATTTGAGGATTATATTTCTTTTACTTGCTGTGCTGTAAGTTGATAGTTTGTATACTTGAGTTTGTATTTTCAAATGAATTTAAAAGTATCAATACATTAAATACTGTTGGTATCATAAGCTTTGGTATCATTTTTATTGGTATGCTGGTTTTTCAGTCCTATTGTTCATCTCATGAACCAAATCTTAAAACAGATTAAATTGACTAAGCCATGTAACAGTACGTAACACCGACGAATCCATAGCCCAGTATTGCTAGACGGCTTCTACAAGGCACACCCAGGGGAAGCGAACTGAAATGGAAGATGTGAAGAAGGTACCTCGACGTAAGAAAAATGCAATGACCAACTGATAGAGGAGCTGCGAAGAAAGGACCTCTACATAGGCGTTGGAGAAATGAAATGAATTTGAAACCGAGTTTTATCATCAGATTATAAGAGGTGTCTTAATACTGAGGGGCATGAACCCCCCCCCCCCCCCCC
>CAXITT010000015.1:2379991-2391214 GCA_964033795.1 Lymnaea stagnalis | reverse complement strand
TCTCTCCACAGAGATATGCGTTCTTCTCTCTCCACAGAGATATGCGTTCTTCTCTCTCCACAGAGATATGCGTTCTTCTCTCTCCACAGAGATATGCGTTCTTCTCTCTCCACAGAGATATGCGTTCTTTTCTCTCCACAGAGATATGCGTTCTTCTCTCTCCACAGAGATATGCGTTCTTCTCTCTCCACAGAGATATGCGTTCTTCTCTCTCCACAGAGATATGCGTTCTTCTCTCTCCACAGAGATATGCGTTCTTTTCTCTCCACAGAGATATGCGTTCTTCTCTCTCTCGCTTTTTTTCTTCACCCTTCCCTATCACTCATTTTTAAATCTCTTTTCTACTCTCTAAATTCTCTTCCTCGCTCTCTCACTTTCTCTCCCTCTCTTCCTTCCCCACATCTATCTCTCGCCCCCCCCCCTCTCTCTCTCTCTCACTTTCTCTGTTTCTTGAAAATAAAATTTAAAAAATATCAATAGTTCGAAACTGATATGTATAACGCTCAAAATGATGTGAGATAACAAAGAAAAATACAATAGTCGTAGTGAGCTATTTTTAGCGTAGATATGTTTTGTTTTTTCTGACTGAAAGCCCGCCCACTCCCCCCAACCCCCCTTTCTGCGGCTGAGTCCTGGGAATTACGCCTGGCTGTTTTAATTATTGTTGACAAGTGCAATTAGTTGTTCCCGCATATTATATGACTTGTGTAGCTGTGTGTGTGGCTTTATGTGTGTGTGTGTGTGTGTGAATTTGTGTGTATGCCCCTGCTCAGATTCTCTGCACACGTTAAGGCCCTAAATTAACACAGCAAAGAAGTAATAATAAAATATATACTTTTTTTAAAGTATTGAAAATAAACTTTAAAACAAGAGAAAAAGGTGTTGTCCTTTTCGTTGCCTACAGTGGCGTAGGAAGTGGTGTGAGGGAGAAAGTCCTTCCAACACCCCCCCCCCCCCCAGGGCGGCACTTAATATTTTTTATATCTTGATCGGGCGGCATTTTCTGCTCACTGCAGGGATTTGTTTGTTTGTGAGGGAGTGGTGGCAGAAATAAATCCTGGACCTCCCCTTCTCACTGTTGCACGGACGGCACTTGATCTAGTTACGCTACTCTGGGGGGGGGGGTAGCTCTTTTTCAATCAAAATAATCCAAAATGAAGAAGTCTTTTCTAGTGAAAACCATAAGCTATTTGAAACTGATTTAGTAATTTAAAAAACAAAATGTGGTGGGCTTAAAAAGTTCCATTCTTGAATGGCTCGCATCGGCTGAGAAAGTGGAGATGCATTTATCGGAATTTAAAAATCTGGAAATGCCGTTCTCTCTTTTTTTTTAAAAATGTGGTTAAAAATTTGAGACTCGGGGTATTTATCCAGTGAAGGGGAGTCAAGAAACAAGTCTTAGAAAAACAAACATAATATATTCGTTTATGAGGAAAATCATTAAAAAAAATTCAGTGTCGTGAACTTCCAATTATCTTCTTTTGACTGAAGCCAACGGCGTCTTGGCATTATGCAGTGGCGTAGGAATGGGTAGAGGGGTTGTGAAGGGGGGCGGTCCGCCAGGAGCGGCACTTTTTTTTTTTCCTTATGTCAACGGGCGAAATTTTTTGGCCACCTGGAAAGTTTTTTCTTGGCACAAATGGTTTTAGGGGGGGGGGGTGTAAAAAAAAAAGGCTGGGCCTGCTGGGCACTGACCCTAGCGACCCCACTGCTTTTACGTGTAATCAAAGGCGAATATTGCGGGGGATGGAGGATTAGAGAGAGGGGGTGAATAAGTGTGTCCAAGAAGAATTGTTCCAAAAGGAAGAAATGTAATGAATCATTTGACATCGAATAATGGAGCCATACGTCTTGCCAGAATTTTACACGGATTGCGATCAAAAGAAAAATTGTGAGTTTTATTGTCATAAAAAGTGATACAACCAAGTTTTTGAAAATATGAAAGTTTGACTCATTTGATCCTTCGACGTATCAGGTAGTAGGCTCTGAAAACATTTTTTCGAGATTTTAATTTTGGGTCATGACAGGAAAAAAAAAATAATTGGTGAGCATTTAGTTTTGTTGGTAAACTTTATATTCTAATTTATATTCTAATTTATATTCTAATTTATATTCTCCCTCCCCCAGGGCTGGAGTCCTGCAGGAAGGCATGGGAACAGTGCTCCTATATTTTTTTTAAGGAAAAAAAAAGTGTTTGGTGGGGTCTTTGGCGAGTCTGCTCAACCCTCCATCCTTTTCAAAAAAAAAAAAAAAAAAATCCAACTAAATCAAAAAAAAAAATTTTTTTTAAAGAAAAAAAAAAGTGTTTGGTGGGGTCTTTGGCGAGCCTCCTCACCCCTCCATCCTTTTCAAAAAAAAAAAAAAAAAAACCCAACTAAATCGATGCTGCAACTTACCGAATAAGTCACGATATAGATAATTTATTTTCTTCATGAACACAAGAAGACTTACCCCCCAAAGAACTTCCAGAAACACATCACATACATGACTCTTAACACATCTGAGCGCAAACATCACACAGACTACTTTTAGCACACTACTTTTTTGTGATCTGTCAAAAAGAAATAAAGTTGATGCATCTCTTCTACCACATCTTTTTCTCCATGGTATGGTCACCCCCTTTCACTTACTGTGTTATGACTCATTTGGGAAGAAAAAGGGGGGGGGGGGTTAAGAGGGTAGGGGCTTCTACTATAGTGACACGGTGCAATGCAAATTAGAGGGAATTTTGTGGACTAACCAGGATTAGATATCAGAGGACAGATTAAGACGCAAGGAAGGTTTGGTAACGCTCTCTTGGGGATTTATGATTATACATTAATTTGTGGCGTTTTCAAACGAATTTCTGCCCACTACAATTTATGGGGGTGGGTGGAGGTGGGAGGTTGGCATTGGCCCGGGGGTATGGGCTAGAATCAGTTTACTGTATTCACTGAAGAGACGTTAATTGATTAAAATCAGTTTAAAAAAAAAACTCAAAATATATTTTTAACTTTAGTGGTTGACTGTAGGAACCAGTGGTCCTCAAATGTGCTCCCTATAAAAATTGACTCACGAGTAAACAAAAAATTGGGAGACATTGGTATTGGTAAATAATCTGAGATATAATCGTTTATTCATTTGACCGAAATTTAGACATTAGATTTTCTATTTAACAAATTGTGAAAAATTAGGTCACATTTTCTTCACAGTACTTTGTTCAAAAAAAAAAAAAAAATTTTTTTTATATCACTCCATAACGGCGCTACCGTATCCCCTGCTACTGTGAAAGTAAGGCAAACATTAAGTGCATGTAAAGTGTTATGAGAATATGACCGTCATAACTTGATCCTCATTAAAGGTAGATTAGGAGCATCTATACCAGAGAGTTTCCCAAACCTGAGGTGTTCGCGGCCACGGGAGGGGTGGGGGGGGGGGGTTGTGGCAAAGGGGACTATTCGTGGGGGGGGGGGAAATTGGTTTGATTAACCCAGATTTGTTAAAATATTAAAATATATGGTTAGTTTTGTAAGGGGTATGCGATTCTAAAGTCATATATTTTTAGGGAAGGCGATTCTAAAGTCATACATTTTAAAGGAATGTGAGCCTAAAGTCATACATTGTAGGGAGTGAGTCTAAAGTCATACATTTTTAGGAAGTATGAGTCAAAAGTCATACATTTTTAGGGAGTGTGAGCCTAAAGTCATACATTTTAGGGAGAGTGAGCCTAAAGTCATACATTTTTTAGGGATTGTGAGTCTAAAGTCATACATTTTTAGGAAGTGTGAGCCTAAAGTCATACATTTTAGGGAGTGTGAGCCTAAAGTCATACATTTTTAGGGATTGTGAGTCTAAAGTCATACATTTTTAGGAAGTGTGAGCCTAAAGTCATACATTTTAGGAAGTGTGAGCCTAAAGTCATACATTTTTAGGGATTGTGAGTCTAAAGTCATACATTTTTAGGAAGTGTGAGCCTAAAGTCATACATTTTAGGGAGTGTGAGCCTAAAGTCATACTTTTTAGGGATTGTGAGTCTAAAGTCATACATTTTTAGGAAGTGTGAGCCTAAAGTCATACATTTTAGGGAGTGTGAGCCTAAAGTCATACATTTTTAGGGATTGTGAGTCTAAAGTCATACATTTTTAGGAAGTGTGAGCCTAAAGTCATACATTTTAGGGAGTGTGAGCCTAAAGTCATACTTTTTAGGGATTGTGAGTCTAAAGTCATACATTTTTAGGAAGTGTGAGCCTAAAGTCATACATTTTAGGGAGTGTGAGCCTAAAGTCATACATTTTTAGGGATTGTGAGTCTAAAGTCATACATTTTAGGGAGTGTGAGCCTAAAGTCATACATTTTTAGGGATTGTTAGTCTAAAGTCATACATTTTTAGGAAGTGTGAGCCTAAAGTCATACATTTTTAGGGATTGTGAGTCTAAAGTCATACATTTTTAGGAAGTGTGAGCCTAAAGTCATACATTTTAGGGAGTGTGAGCCTAAAGTCATACATTTTAGGGATTGTGAGTCTAAAGTCATACATTTTTAGGAAGTGTGAGCCTAAAGTCATACATTTTAGGGAGTGTGAGCCTAAAGTCATACATTTTTAGGGATTGTGAGTCTAAAGTCATACATTTTAGGGAGTGTGAGCCTAAAGTCATACATTTTTAATGATTGTGAGTCTAAAGTCATACATTTTAGGGAGTGTGAGCCTAAAGTCATACATTTTTAGGGAGTGTGAGCCTAACGTCATACATTTTTAGGAAGTGTGAGTCTAAAGTCATACATTGTTATGGAGTGTGAGTCTAAAGCTATACATTTTAAGGAGTGTTAGTCTAAAGTCATACATTTTTAGGGAGTGTGAGTCTAAAATAATACATTTTTATGAAGTGTGAGTCTTAAGTCATACATTTTAGGAAGTGTGAGTCTAAAGTCATACATTTTTCGGAAGTGTGAGTCTTAAGTCATACATTTTTATGAAGTGTGAGTCTTAAGTCATACATTTTTATGAAGTGTGAGTCTAAAGTCATACATTTTTAGGAAGTGTGATTCTAAAGTCATACATTTTTAGGAAGTGTGATTCTAAAGTCATACATTTTTAGGAAGTGTGATTCTAAAGTCATACATTTTTTGAAGTGTAATTCTAAAGTCATACATTTTTAGGAAGTGTGATTCTAAAGTCATACATTTTTAGTGAGTGTAAGTCTAAAGTAATACATTTTTAGTGAGTGTTAGTCTAAAGTAATACATTTTTAGTGAGTGTTAGCCCCAAGTCATACATTTTTAGTGAGTGTAAGTCTAAAGTAATACATTTTTAGTGAGTGTTAGTCTAAAGTAATACATTTTTAGTGAGTGTAAGTCTAAAGTAATAAATTTTTTGTGAGTGTTAGTCTAAAGTGATACATTTTTAGGGAATTCAAGACTATAGAAAGTTTGGTTGGCATTAGCCTAAGCTTTTGCTTTAAACAAAACATCTTACCGGCTCCTATACCCCCTGGGTGTCTTTCATATGCAAAATCCTTCACGTCACATCCGCCACATAAACAAATGGAGCTCCCTCACAAACCTACCATTTCAATGCTTCTCATTTGTTGCCATGTGTGCCATCCCTTCAGGCTAAGACAGTGTTAATGTGATCGCCTACGATCTAAGCCGAGATTCTTTCTTCTGATAGTTGCTTTGCCTCTGTACAGCTCTTGCGAGATGGGGATCAGACCAGGCCAGTCAATAGGATTTCCGTCTATCAGTTTTTGGCTATTCACGTTAATAATTCTGTATGGGTATATTTACAACAAATCTACGACTTAAGTTTGTATAATTTACACCCCTCTAAAACGCAAACACGTCTTAAGTTACACCAGTTTGACTGACACCCACCCCTTCATTTACACCCCTTTGCTTAACACCCACCTCTAAATGACACCACTTTGATTGACACATACCATCTAATTTACACCACACTGATAAGAACACACCATATCATTTACACCACACTGATTAACACGCACCATATCATTTACACCACACTGTATAACACACAGCATCTCATTTACACCACACTGATTAACACACACCATCTCATTTACACCACACTGATTAACACACACCATCTCATTTACACCACACTGATTAAGACACACCATCTAATTGATACCACTTTTATTAACACACACCACCTTATTTACACCACTTTGATTAATATACACCCCCTAATTTACACCACACTGATTAACTTAACACACACCTCCTAATTTACACATCTTTGATTAACACACACACCCCAATTGACACAAATTTGAGCACCACTCTAGTTTACGCTGCTTTTGGTTGTTCACAGGTTCAAGTCAAACCACCAACATTCACACATTTTCGTTTTACACCGTTTTCTTATAAACCATTTTGATTTACACCGACTCGAAAAATAAATAAATTGAGCGTGTGGTAGAGGTGTATGAATTTAAAGCTTTTATGTTTGCTACAAACAAACACAAATTTGATTGTGTTATATCAATGCGTAATGTAATATCTTGACCCATAACATACTCAAATATCTTGCCCAATTACGGAAGAGCTGGAATTGTCATTGGGCGTATCATTGTGAGGGAGACAATATGAACGAACTTATTCAAAGGTTCTTTAAAGACAAAGCATCCTACGTGCAGTGTTCTCTCTAAGGTTTGTTGGTTCGTGTGCACAATTTTACAGCATCAATTTTTTTGTGAGCAAAAATTTTCAGCCCACAAACACCAACACACACTTACATGGAAATTTGCTGCGCGGTGCTCAAAACTGCTGCGCGGCGTCTGTGAGATAGCCGCACAGCCGCGCAGCCGCACAGCTTAAAGGGAACATTGCCTACAAGACTTCAAACTAGCTTCCAGGGGGAAAAATACCCTCCTCCTCCCCCGCCCCCCCCCAAATGCCATTAAAAATGCATTGTGTAAAGAAAATACACACAGTCTCAAACGTTGATCTTCATGACATTTTTTTTAAGACAACAAGAGTATACAGGAGTAGCTGACACACGCACATCGTCTGCTCATATTAAGACATTATTTCTGAAGGTATCCAATGAGTACAACACTGAGACAGTTGTTGTGCGTCTTTCGAAGTGGACTAAGACAATTTTCAACGGTGAGTACGCAGGTGACCTGTTAGTCATATTTGTACCCGGAAAGCCTTCCCGCACATGTGGGAAACCCCGTTTTTGGGGCCCTAGTTGGAGTGTAGTTGGTTCTACTTCTCCTTGCCGTGCGTTTTATTTGAACAAGTGAGTGGTGTGTTTATGCTTTGAGGATTATGCTCCAACAATACGTCTGTCACTCCAGCTTGTAAGATCCAACAGTGAGTCTGTCACTCCAGCTTGTAAGATCCAACAGTGAGTCTGTCACTCCAGCTTGTAAGATCCAACAGTGAGTCTGTCACTCCAGCTTGTAAGATCCAACAGTGACTCTGTCACTCCAGCTTGTAAGATCCAACAGTGACTCTGTCACTCCAGCTTGTAAGATCCAACAGTGAGTCTGTCACTCCAGCTTGTAAAATCCAACAGTGACTCTGTCACTCCAGCTTGTAAGATCCAACAGTGAGTCTGTCACTCCATCTTGTAAGATCCAACAATAAGTCTGTCACTCCAGCTTGTAAGATCCAATTGTTAGTCTGTCACTCCAGCTTGTAAGATCCAACAATAAGTCTGTCACTCCAACTTGTAAGATCCAACAGTGACTCTGTCACTCCAGCGTGTAAGATCCAACAGTGAGTATGTCACTCCAGCTTGTAAGATCCAACAGTGAGTCTGCCACTCCAGCTTATAAGATCCGTAACAAATGTTTTCCCACGAAATGACGTCAATGTACAATGATTTAAGTGAAGCATGTTTGTTGTTGCCCACGAGCTAAACACTGAAACCTAATATTTTCTTACTACCCGGATTAAAATAGCAAAAACAGATTAAGAAAAAAACACACAAAAACGAACTATATTTTGTGTGAAAAATGTTTTATTTGAACCATATAGAGTGCAGTGTCTTATTTTTAAATACTTTAATGAAGTGAAGACAATATTTCATAATTATTTTCCTAAAAATATGGAGCATTTGTATCTAACATAATTTGAATCATGTTATATGGCATCATGTGGGACACGTTACATAGTATCAAATGGAAAGTATCAGGTGGCATCAGTTCGTGATTATATTTACAATCTAACAACGTATATATGAACACATTGGACGTGTGAACAGATTGCGCTTGGTTGAGAACCACAGACCAGTATTTCATGATTATTTATTAGAATGATAACTGTTCATGACTGTAAAGTAATAATACATAAATGGTGAATGACATGAGTGAATGACAAGAGTGAATGAAATGAGTGAATGACATGAGTGAATGACATGAGTGAATGACATGAGTGAATGACATGAGTGAACGATATAAGTGAATGACATCAGTGAATGACACCAGTGAATGAACGTTGAGATCAACTCGAATTATTGTTATAAAAAAAAAAGTTTAATTAAAAAAAATAAAAAAAACTATGTTGTCGGTATCAAATTTTTTTCTAATGTTTAAGAGCATTATCATAATAGATATAACTTATTTTTCCTTCTTTTTTTCCGGCATGGGGAATCCATTTTTTTAGGGGGGGGGAGGGAGGGATTAAACATCTGAGGTAGAATGACGCTGCTGTAAGCTGGTCTAGACAGAATTTGAAACAATAAAAGAGGGGCCATCAGGGTCAGAATGTTTAAAATCGATTAGCAGAGCAAGAGCAGAAAGAAATGCGTCATTTTGGAGTAACGGTGGTAACATTGTGCAATGCAGAGAGGAAATCAAGATTTGAAAGGTGGAAAGGGAAAGAACCCAACAAAATTAAAATTATCGAAAAGGGGAGACATTTACAGGCTAGAAAGTGAGAAGAAAATGTAGAGATGGGATCTTTGTGGTTGATGGGATCTTTGTGGTTGATGGGATCTTTGTGGTTGATGGGATCTTTGTGGTTGATGGGATCTTTGTGGTTGATGGGATCTTTGTGGTTGATGGGATCTTTGTGGTTGATGGGATCTTTGTGGTTGATGGGATCTTTGTGGTTGATGGGATCTTTGTGGTTGATGGGATCTTTGTGGTTGATGGGATCTTTGTGGTTGATGGGATCTTTGTGGTTGATGGGATCTTTGTGGTTGATGGGATCTTCGTGGTTGATGGGATCTTCGTGGTTGATAAGATCTTTCTGGTTGATGGGATCTTTGTGGTTGATGGTATATTTGTGATCGATGGGATCTTTATGGTTGATGGGATCTTTCTCGTTGGTGGGATCTTTGTGGTTGATGGTATATTTGTGGTTGATGGGATCTTTATGGTTGATGGAATCTTTGTGGCTGATGGGATCTTTGTGGTTGGTAAAAGGTAGAATAAAAAACATATCAACATTTTTTTAAAAAAATGTGTCAACCTTCCACTTTGATGGCACGGAGCACTAAACGTAGTGACAGAGCATGGCACCCAGGGCGCCCGCAGAAAACTTTCTAGGGGGGGGGGCAAAAAAAATCTATTACCTTTCCAGAGGGAGCAAAACATTTTTAGTATTGTTTTAATATAGTTTTAATTTACTGTAGCGTATTTGTATGGTGAACGAACGGACAGGACATCAGCTTAGTTAATTTCTCTTTATTTTCTCTTTACTTTAATAAATTTTGTGTCTATATTTGTCTAAAAATATTTTATCCAATCAATCCAGGAGGGGGCAAGCGCCTCCCCCCTTGCCCCCTCCTGCGGGCGCCCATGCATTGCAGGACAGCCCCCCCCCCCACACGCTCCTCAACCCAAGTCACACGATGGCTCTGCGCTATCAAGACCTATTATGGGATTAACCTGACATTATATTACAACTTAACATTATATATTTCAATAGTTACACATTAGAATTTTTACAGTATTTAAAATGAAGTAATGGATAGGATTATCAAAATCAATCATTAAAAATCGAGATTAACTACTGCTGATCTTTATTTTGATTGAATGATTTTAAAAAAAATTTTTTTATACAATTATGACAATAAAATGAAAATTTCAAAATACACAAGTGATTGCAACAATAAAATAATATTTAAAAATCATAATAAGTACAAACGTTAAATTATTAAATTATATGTACAGTAAAACCATGAGATTTATTTTTTAACACAGATTAGCTGTATGGAAAACTGGATAAATGCAAACAAATGGAAGATTACGACAAAATTACTTTTCGTAGAAAGTAATGAAACAAAACAAAAAATTATGGCTATGATAAAATTAATCATCTTTGAATGAAAACGTGATAAATCTATAACACCATTTTGATGACATCTTACATAGGACAACATGTATTCTATATCATCTGGTAAAAAATCGACATTTCTTCACGGAAGCTGATGTCGATTTGTTAAGATTTGAAAAATGAAAACCACATGGTCTATTCAAAGATTCAGCTCGAGAATGTCTCTGAATGAACATCACTTGATCTATTCAAAGGTAAAGATAAAGAATGTATCTAGATACACACCACATGGTCTTTTCAAAGCTTAAGAAAAAGAATGTCTCTGAATGAACATCACGTGATCAATTCACAGGTTAAAATAAAGAATGTCTCTAAATGAACACAAAGTGAACTATTAAAAGGCAAGGAATGTCTCTGAATGAACATCACGTGATCTATTCAAAGATTAAGATAAAGAATTTCTCTGAATGAACACATCGTTTGGCATAAAGAAAAACAGATTTTAATTGAATAAAATAAACAGTTCATCTCCCCCCTCTTTCCTCTCCATATCATTTTGGAAACAAAGAATCGGACGGATTTGTCTAGTCGTCAGCCATTGGTTGCTGACTTTTCGATTAGGGCATAAGTTCCCGACTTGTGCACCAAGGCATCCTCGGCTGTGGCGGTGGTGCACCAAGGCATTCTCGGCTGTGGCGGTGGTGCACCAAGGCATCCTCGGCTGTGGCGGTGGTGCACCAAGGCATCCTCGGCTGTGGCGGTGGTGCACCAAGGCATCCTCGGCTGTGGCGGTGGTGCACCAAGGCACCCTTGGCTGTGGCGGTGGTGCACCAAGGCATCCTCGGCTGTGGCGGTGGTGCACCAAGGCACCCTCGGCTGTGGCGGTGGTGCACCAAGGCATCCTCGGCTGTGGCGGTGGTGCACCAAGGCATCCTCGGCTGTGGCGGTGGTGCACCAAGGCACCCTCGGCTGTGGCGGTGGTGCACCAAGGCA